>JAHWFO010111979.1:524387-615694 GCA_023313115.1 Rhysida immarginata | reverse complement strand
GCAAACTTCCAAGATTGAGTAGTATTTCGATGGTATCTCAAATATCAGGTGTTCATCTTAATTTGGCATTAAAAGGAAAGTTTCTTAGAAAAACAGTTCTGGATTATGAACATGTTAACATCTGTTGAACGGGTTTTTCAGCTATTTAATAAAATTTCGCCATCTTCACTTACTGTAGATTATACAAAAATTTTAGATTAATACTTATAAGCAAAATTGCTGCAACCAATAGGAATGACCTGTTTTCATTTAAAACGAAAGTGACAAAACCGTTGCAACACAAAATTCGACTTCGGTGACTTCGTTTAACGTGTCCAACGAAGCTGACCCATCCAACAGACAGTTGTATCGTTTTCCTCGGTTATTGTTGATCGTTGTTGTTGTCGGAATTGGAAAAAGTGGAGATGAAGTTTTGTATTTTTTTTCTCCTTTCCTCCTTCCTCCTCCACTGGTGCGCATTCCTCCGGTTTCGATGAGTGGGTGGGTGATGTGAGGATGGGTGGGCGGGGGTCGCCAGTTGGAGCGCCAGCCAATCCATCATCTGAACGTCTTCCGAGGCGACTCCTAAGCTTCTACGGGATTTCTATATTTTCGTTTTGGCTTCTGGTCATTTAGCAAACGGTGGCGATTCACTCGTGGAAAACTCAATAGATCAGAACCCACCAAGCAGAAAAGCTCTCCTCCGAAGAATTTCTTCCCATTCCTATAAAAGTTTTTCCTTTCTATTATTTTTTTTTATTTCTTGCTTCCACAATTTTTCTTTTCTCCTACCCACCTCCTTCTTCCGTCTCTCTTTCGTTTTCCATTTGATTTCAGTCGTTCATAGACTTTGCTCTTCATTATCTGATTTTGAAGGAGTATTTCTTTTTTTTTTCCTCGTTACTTTGAACCGATTCTGTTGGAAAAAATCGAATTTTTTTGGGACAAATGATATAAAAATGTCCAAGAGCTTTTATAATTCTTCGATTAATCCCTTGACTTCGAATGAAATTTCTACGTCTATTCTATCGTACGAGCTAAAGTAGAGCGGATCGCTGTCCAGCGCGTTTTTCGCTTTATTTCCTGAACACAACAAAAAGCACTCGCCGATTTTATTTTTTTTTATTTTTTACTTTGAATTAAGATAAAACTTTTCAAAATTTTTAAGCAAAAAAAGTTTTTGAAGTAAAATATGTTTCATGATCAATCGAAAATTCCAAATCATATTTAATAAGCATTTTTTAAGAACCTCAATTTAAAAGATATCGTCATCCTTTCGCTTACAACACAAATAGCGTAAGACATCCGTACTCCTCCCAAGATACTGTGAGTAATGTCCGATTGGCCTTTTTCAGCATAGCGCATACACGTTGTTTAGGCAATGAGACATTGATAAAATAGGGTCTTAGGAGAGTAGAATTGCGTTTTTGTTCATGTGTTATTGAGGTGAGTTTTTTTTCTCATATACAGCAGCTATGTCTATTCAAATGTCCGATGAAATAAATAAAGGGAATTCTGTGTATACGAAGAAAATGCACCTGTCCTATGAAACTCTTACTATACGAGGGGCGGTCATAAAGTCATTACAATCAATCGGAAGACAGAGATAGGGTGTCGCTATATGATGGTAGCGACAGTCCTTCTCCACATATGCACCTCCCAGGTCACACACTTTTCCCAACGATAGAGGACTTGCTAGATGCCACTTTTATAGAATTCCTCCTTTTGGTTATTGAGGAACTGCTCCACCTCAAAGATGACCTCGTTGTCGTCTTGGAAATGCCATCCACGAAGCGGGGTTTTCAGGCGGATGGGGCAGTATTTCGAATCTCAGCTCCGCCGGAACGGTCATGGTCTCATGTGCGGAATGTGCTGGCGCGTTGTCATGCAGAAGTCCGACCTCTTTGGACTCTTTGCCTCGCCGCTTTGACTTGATGACCTCCCGTAATTTCCGGTAGTTCGCTCCCGTGGTTGTCTGGCTTTTCCTTCGCAATTTGTGGCTCGTCACAGATGGAGGGGCGTCCACTCCGAGGTTCGTCTTCCACGCTTGTCTGGCCGCACTGGAAACGTCGACGCCACATGGCAACAGTCTCGTACGATGGGGCATTGTCACTATAAACGGCCACTAACTCCTCATGGATATGTTCGACGTTGTTCCCCTTCAAATGCAGGAACCCTATCACGGCTCACACCTCAAATTTTCCGACGAGCTGCGCCATATTGCTTTTCTTCTAGCTACTAAACGTCGCTTTGTATCCTCCAGCACTCAGGGATGTCGCTTCTCAGTAGCACCACACATTTTCAAAATGTTGATTGTAATGATTTTGATTGTAATGATTTTATGACCGCCCCAAATGCGAACTCTACATGATGTAAGGATGAAACGTGCGGTCACTGAGTGTTTTTTCCTCAGAAATTTGCATATTTATCGATTTAAAAAGCATCATGCCATACTGATAATAAATATTTTCAGAAGCTCTTCTAGAGGGAAAACAAGAATGTTTTAAGCGCTCCCTCCTCAAGACAAGACTCTTGACTTTAAATTTATTCCTTAAAAAAAACTTTCTGAAGTAAACACAACCTTTGAAAAACCAGAATCGCGACTTCATCTTCCCTCCTGAAAGAGAAAACTCTGGATGTATCTCTGATATTTGTTTTATGAGTAGCTCTTTGACTGTTGGTTACTACTCCCCTTCATATTCGTTTAAGCATTGGGAAATGCAGTGGCTGTAAAAAACAAAAGACTCTACAGCCCTTAGGTATACACCGGGTAACCAGCTTAAACAGATAAGGAAGATCATGAATTAATGCATATTAGCAATCTTAATGTACTGGTGTGTTTTTTTATTTGTTTCTAGAAAAATGAGTAAAGCATTCAACATTTACTTTATGTTCTGTAGAATATAATATGTATAGATACTAGAGGCATCTATGAATACCATTATTTCATTATAGTAGGATTAAATAAGGTAGGTGAAGTATATTTTGTATAAAAGAAATTGCCCCTCAAGAAATATAGCTGATGCTGATAAAAATGTAAAAAAGTGATTTAAGGAATTTTTACAAACATTTTCACGATGTTGCTCACAATTTGCAGGCGGTTTTTTGAATACAATTTAAACAGGCTTTAGATAAACCAAGTTTTAGAAAAAAAATCAATCCACGTAATGTTTTGTTAATGCACATTTTAAAACTCATTTCTATCTTTAAAAAACTTTTTTGTTTAAGAAAAAAATTTTCTTGACGCAGATTTTTAAAATGAGCCCCGTAACCTCGCTCAGCTCGAAATAATGCGCAACGCAGTTTTTGTCCAAATTGGGAAAAGAACCGACGTGCGCTCGCATTTGGACTCTGCAGGACTAAATGACCTTTCTTTCGTTTTATTGGGGTTTTTTTCTTACAGTAATATTTTCGAGGATATATTTTTCAATAAAATTTTCTTACAGTAAAAAAAAACTCTTAGAAGACACTGTGAATAAGAATTCTTATGAATTGCACTATGGCCTTACCTAGGAAGCGTAGGAGAACAGTGCGTTATCAGTTTGAGACTGTGGCGCATTTTTAGATGCGTTCATAATATAAGATCACAAATTTTTTCATCTTGCTTGTATGGTTTGATTTCGGTTCAATTTTTTGCCTTTCTGTTTTTTTTTCAAATTTTGCTAATGCTTCTAATTAGCTCCGTTTGTTTAATAGCCTGGAATTTATATAATCATGTTTACATTAGTTTAAACGTTGAGCAAATATTAGCAGATCGTTCGAGCAATATGGAGATTATATTTTCAGGATTAATCGAACTTTGATCTTTAAATTCAGCTGAAATAATTTGATAATCGATTTATTATGCATTATTTTCTTCAAATAATCTAATTTACAAACGGAAAAGATTGCGATGTTGCAACCAAATGTGATTCAGTTCGAATATTCTAGCTGTCTAATATTATAAACTTGATGCTTATTGGTTAAAAGATTACTTCCAAATCAAGCAGTTGATTTTAACTTTATATTAAAGCAATGAATATTTTATAGAAGCTTGTAACATCGACAGGACCAGTACTGCGAATCGGATAAATTTTTCATGGATTATGTGAGACTTTTGACAAAAATCTGCTTTTACTTTACAGATAGACTGATTCGTTACTGTCACTGTCCATTTTTAATTTCAAGACACCAAATTTAACCCACATTTCACAAAAAAATTTAAATCCTATGGAAATTTCTATAAAGCAGAATAGATATATTTACAATTTCTCTACACGACATGTCAGTTTGAAACTTTAAAGATGGTCATAAATTTTATGATGTTAATCTCTTCCTATGCGATTTCGTTAATGCAGAAGCATATCGATCATAAACTGTATTCTTCCAATATTGTGATCATTTGTTTATCGATTTACTAACGCTATTTGATTCTATATGCTCTCTAACGCGAACGCCATAGTACAATCTTACATTTTCGCAACATCTTTATTATAATCACTACTCTTAACCTGTGATACGTGTGGTACAAAATAAATTTGAACAAGTTCATGCTCTTGTCAATTCTCTCCGGCAATTTTCCCAAGAAATGTCAAAAAATACACACGTCACAAATATATGGAGAACTTATAAACAGGTCGTTATAATGTAATTTTATAAAACTATATGATTTAACTATTTACAACTTATGTGTTATGAATTTTTCATTAAATTATGAAATAATGTGTGCCTATAACAGTATATATTTTTCGTGGTAAACAGGAAAAGTTGGCAAAAAGTGTGCACGAAACTGGAGATGCTTACATTTTGGTGGTTAGCAGTCAAATACAGCGAACTTTGGGAAAAAGTGTGCACGAAACCGGAAATCCACACATTTTGGTGGTTTTCTGTGAATGCTGGCGTTATCCTGCTGGAACACGAATTCCGAGCCACACAAACGATCACCGACGGGCAACAGATACCGTGTAAGGGTTTCTTGGTATGTCAGCGAATTTTCTCTTCCACTGATGAAAGCCAATTGGTGGTACCGTTTACGCAATTAATAATCGTCATTTACAATTAAATCCACCATCATCACTGGGAACGAATGAGAAGCAATCGCGCAATTGGTCTTCTTTGCGAAAGATAGGTCGTGGAAGAATAATGAATATCGTATTTGCTCAAACCCCGAGTATATTTCAGTTAATTTTTTTAAAGAAAAGCTGGGGATTGTCTTACATACGTTCGGGAAATGATGTAATGACGTTGCTTTTCGGAGACATTATTCACATCCTTCAGAGACTCTCTATGAACTCGCATCGCCTGCCCACAAATTCGAACCTTAATTTCAGAGTATATTCGCAATATTAGACAGTACGAATTAAATTATGCACTTAAATTATCGAAGACTCGAAAATGTCGAATTAATGGAATTTCATATCAGGTTATCATAATTTTATTTTTGAAATTTATACAAGGATAAAGATACGGACAAAAGTGTAACATTCATCGACGTTGAATTTGCAAGATCAAGTTGAAAATAATTAGAGAGGCAATCCTAAAATAATAAAAATATTAAAATTATTCTAGTTGCATAACCATAAAAAGTTTTATTTACTTGTGCTTCTTTTTTCAAATAAGGCTAATATGCGGTATAGTAAAACAAAGCTCTTAGATATCTTCCAAGTGTTCAAGGAGTCATTTTTTGTGGTTAAAACATGAAGTATGATAGGAGCCAATTTTCAAGCATGTCCATATACAGGGATTGGACAAAATGATATGAACATCGGTGAAATGAGACAAAAATTTTTTATTGATAGGGTGATGGCTCTTCTTTTGCATTAATTACAGTTTGTATCCGACGTTGGATCGACAAATACAAGTCTTACACAGCAGTCACAGGGATATGTAGCCACTCTTCCTGCAAAAAGGTCACTAATTCAGAATGTGTCCTTGGAAGTTTAAACTTACTGCGCAAAGGTTCAACGATATTAAGTTCAGTCGAGGTGTTGTAGTTCATCATCGTGTTCATTATACCAGTCTCGGACAATTTGGGCAGTGTGCATGGGAGCATTAGCGTCTCGGAACACAGGTCGTTTATCAGAGAATGCAGTTTGTAGCATTGAATGAAAATGGTCGGCCAGGATGCTGATATAATCCTGTGCTATAACCCTCCCATGCAGAACAACAAGTAGGCCGAGACCACGGTAAGGCATCGCCCCCCCCCCCCCCCCAACAGCATCACTGATTCCCCTCTATGCTTAACAGTAGGAAAGAGACAGTCAACATCATAGGGTTCTGCTGGTGTTCTCCAAACATAAACACACCCATTGGTCTGGAATAATGTGAAGGATGATCAGATAACATTATCCCGTTGTTTTTGTGTCCAATTTCTATGCTCGCGGCATCATTTTTGTCATCTCAGTGCATTGCATGGTGTCACCAATGGTTTTGAAATAGCCGCTCTGCCGTGTATGTTTGCTGCATGCAGTTCACGCCGGATAGTTTTTGTTGAAACACCTTCCTATAGATGTGTGTTCATCTCAGATGTTAATTGGGGTACTGTGTTTTGTGCTTTCTGGTCACAATCCGCTTCAAAATCGTTCTGTCTGTATCAGTGAGTTTCGGCCACTGTTGTGCTTGGCAGATGATGTCCTTCCCTGTTTCTTCTAGGCTATCATAACACTCGACGCAGTACTTCTTCCGACCTCAACAAGGGTGGCCGTTTTCTTTACTGAGACTCCGGCAAGACGGGCCTCAACAATCATACATCTTTCGAAATCTGAGAGGTCAGCCATAACGGAATTTCAACGCCGCAATATATTTAGTATCCGCACACTTTCATTGCTACTAATAGATTGACATGTGCACATTCTCGCCCTCTAGGTGATACGGTTCAAAACTAGAGGGCGGGCTATACGACAGGTTTCCCTACGGCATTGTATTTACATAGATGTTCATATCATTTAGTCCAACCGCTTTAGGTGTTCCTATCACAATTTCTTCCGCAAAGAAAATTGAGCCATAAAGTTTGAATTTTGAAATGGCCGGCAATTCAACAATTAAAAATATGATTGTTTCACATAACGACTGCAAGAAATTCACGAAACCGTAGCAATCAATTGTAAACGCCCTATATTATGACGTCTCATTCAATAAAATCGCGGCCACATTAGGATAATTGGAAAACCTAAGCAACAGCATATTTGCTGAAGAGTCTAGAGCAGTTGTAAAAAAAAAAAACACGATAAGAGACTGCTAAGAAAGAATATACATTTAGAGATTCCCGTTTGACTTCTTTGTACGCTAGGAGACCTGGGTTTTTAATCAAGAAAGCATACGATGGAAAGCCCCGTAGCCTGGCCGTATATTTGCTTTTCTTCATTCAAAATAGTTTCCGAAAAAAGACTCGACTATAGTTTTTATTTCTCCCTTATTTCATTTAAGTTCCAACATAAGGAGAAATAGTTTCTACGTTCATGGCCCTTCTTTATTCAAATGATGGATCATGAGTGTGGAAATTAACATTAACAGAGCCCATCGAGATGACTATATCGTTTCCACTTCTGGGCAAAAAAAAGAACAAAAAAACCGCCAATATGAAGGCGTTAGGTCATTTTTATGTATTCTATGCCTTGTGACAACTCCACTAATTACTTTGCCCTAGGTTAAACAAAATTGATTAAATAGAGACAGCGGAGATCGGAAAATGAACTTTTGAACGTGTTCTATTTTCTATTTTCTCGAATAGAAAATTTGCAAATGTGTAACCAACTCATCCTTTTAAATGTGCAACCTTACTCATGAAAAAAATTTCCACAATTTTCAATAAAAAGTTCTAACTTAAAATTGAATTAAAAATTATTATTCTTTTTTTCAAATTTTTAGATGAGTTAAAAATTTCTCTTATTTATGTAAGATTCGCGTAAATGAGTTTAGTGAGATGACAACATAAGCTTAATGATATTGAGACGTTGAGTTGGTTGACTTAATGCAGTCTTATCAGCTAAGCATTTAATGTAATTTGCGATCTCTATGCACGATTTATTCGAGATTTTTATCTACATGAACAAGTCGGTTTGAGCATTCTTTTCCTAAAAAAATTTCGGGAAAAAAAGTCTCAAAACGCCTTCTCTTGCATTCACTTGTTTGATTCGTCGTGGAAAATGCATTTTTTTTCTTCCATTCAGAGAGCTTACAACACTAAAGCCTTTAGAAACACGAGAAACTGACGAAACCAGGCTACGAAGAACAAGTTGTATCGCTCGAGCTAATAAAAGGCGAAACGATTGCCGCTTTTTCATCTGAGAACAGATTCTGTTGGAAAGGAGGGAAAAAAGGAAAAGACTTTTAAATGCAGTCCCTCCCTGGCTTACCCAACCCTTTTTACTCTTCTCTGCCTCCTTTTTAAACTTCCGTCGAAGGTTTCCACATGCCCCCTCCCTTCCTCATTGCCATTCTTTTCTTCAAACAGAATCCTTCTCCTTTAACGAACGACTGTTCCCCGTTGCCGTGGAAACAAAGGAAGGCGCTTTCTCTGCGTGGAATTCCAATTATAATAAACCCAGCATCAGTCACAAATACACACACACAAGAAAGGAAGGAGAAAAAAAACGAACCCAGAATATGTTTCTGCGCAACATGTTTAGATCTCGTGAATTTATCGTCTCATTAAATTCTTCAAACATTTGCGAGCCTTGGAAAGACGCCGCCCGCCCCCTCAGTTCCTTCCCCTTTTGCCCATGAAGTGGAATCAGCGGTTGTTCTTTGTGTGTTCATTGTGTTCAAAGGATTTCGGTGGATCGGCTGTGCTGGCAACGGGGCTTAGGCAATGACGCGGCACCGTTTGCCTACGAGAGAACAAACAACAAAAACTGTTGATTGCACGGAATTGCAATGGAGCAGAACTGCGTCGGAGGTTAAAGGCGAAGTCAACAATTCCGTGCCTAGCTTTCTTCTTTCGGATGTTTTTTTCCCTACAAGGAGTTGGAGTTTTGGACTTGTAACCAACGAGATTCAGTTATCATTCTCCTGATAACGACCATCAGCTTAAAGAAAAATTTCTTCGAAGTTCGGGTATATGGATTTTTTTTCAGAATTTATTTTCTTCTCAAACTTTTTACAAAGATCTTTGTCTGGGATTTTTGAACTGTCAAAACCTAGGTGATGCACCTCTTACGAGTTTAACAGCATACTGCAAACCAGTTGTGGATGAATCCATTGGAATTTTCCGTTATTTCTCTTGCAAAATCTTATACAGGTGAATAAAGGAAGTTAGCCGCTGCTCCCGAGACCTTACCCGCCGTTCGAACTCGTCCTGTGAGCATCTGGGCTGTGTGTAGGCCAATCCAAGCATCATCGAACATTGTTATCTTTACGGCGGCGCATGGTAGCATCAACAACAAGGCACTTGGAATTTTCATCTTGGAAGTAATATATCACGAAATGCCAGGTGTTATAAGCACTTCATTGTCCAGAATATTACAGTAAAAATGTATGTTCATGTTACCACAAAAAGATCACCAGTAGTCAGTGAAATCATAGAGGAGAACGCGTAAAGCCTTCTGCGCAGGTTACAAGCATCCTCAGATCACGTGACTCAAAGCCACGGCTATGTTGTCACTCGAAATCCCTCGCTATTTCCTTCTGCCACTCCTCGCAACGACAATTCTAATTATGGAGAATTATAATTCTGAAAATGCTAAACGACACGTAAACAGCGCCACTTCACTCTCATCTGTCCTCAATTTACTTGATCGGTCCCCAATCGCAACTGGCTATTTCGCCTCGATGTTGGTGCCCGAAATCGCTCATTGCGCAGGTGAATATCTTATTTCTGCCCTATGATTGAACACCTCCTCATAATGTCACCACCATCAAATTTCCTGGTAGACACTATGCATTCTTGCAGAAAGCGTTTCCCGGGTAGCCGCCACACAGATAAACGCCCAGACACCACTTGAGCCGGCTATTATCTGAATGTCCAAGGTTATGGGCCTCGTATGCAATATTCCTGTTGCTACCTGAAACTCCTGTCTGTTAATAGCCATCTCCTGTGTCCAGTTTCTGACAATTTCACGTTTCAGTGTTCTACGATCTCTGTTGGTCAGAATTTTCGGTCGCCCGGAACGTTCAGCATTCCTGCACCTTCCACTTACGCAGGACGAATGCCGTAGCTGATTTTAGCATGTTTAACTTAGTAGGTATTTTTTTCTGCTGGAGAGTCCACTAGGTAGCATCCCATTACACAGTTATACCCTTATGGAATTCCTACATCTCTGCACCATGCGGCATCTCTTTTACAATGATACAGTATTTTGCTTAACTGCAGTTGGTTTCCAGGTCACATAATTAATTGTCGCCGCGCGAGTCCATTAATTTACTGTCAGGGGGTGCCAATTAATTTTTGGTAGATAGTGTATAAAAACTAGGAATCGGCTATACAGGTAACCAAAATCAATTACTTCATCGAATGTTTTGGTCCTTGTGAAATGTTTTATATTTTGCAGATCCGCCGAAAAATAATTTTTCCATATTCCAAAAATATTTATTGCCAGATCTTCAACTGAAATACCTTTTTCACATAACCTCCAAAGCCTGTCTTATTTATTCCATTTATCCCATTGTGATACAAAGTCATCACTACCAGCCTAGAAGAAATTGCTTTCAATCCCCCTGGAGACACGTTGATATGGATTGCAGCACTTTGCATCGGTTGAAAAATGCATGCCATCCAGGTGTTAGCAGCATAATGTGATCCGATTTCTGCCTGTAAAGCGAACAATCCCAGCAGAAACGAGACAAGGTCGGCGCACGTAAATTTATTTGGAGACTTTATAATTTGATGGCGATTCTACGGTTCAATCGTTTTGAAAGCGGTACTGATGGTTAGATTGGTTTTTGGTCTTTAGGGGACTAAATCATTTGCTCTCTTCCATTTTTTGATCAATTATTTTTTCAAATGTCGGAAGCTTTTCAAAATTTATTTTCTTGTGAAGCACAAACATCAGCATTCTCGAAAATGGAAAGCTACTTGCTGCTTTCTGAACTGTTGGGCAGGCTCCGGGCCGTATTGGCAGATGCTTAGAGACATTCTTAAACTTACGAGGAAGCAAACCATTTATACTTGAAAAAAAATGCTCAAACTATTAATTGTCGATCAATTTTAGAAACCCTCTCCTCTGATTTGTATTAATCTATTCAAATTAGTCTATTTGTCATATCACACGGCGCACTTTCCGCTAGTTTGCTAAAATCTCGACGAAATCATTTGATCAGCTTGTAACATCACCGTGAGTTTCACGGGGAGAATTAGAAAATAAATAACGTTAAGTCGAATGTCAGAAGAGAATGTGTAATGATAACATCTATGCAGTATGTTTTAAACAGAAATTTACGCATGCGTACGCAGCAAAGTAAACACGAACTTTGTCATGATGAACAAACAACATCACAGATTTACCCTTTTCAACCTTTCTCGTGCTTTTCTGTAGATACGCTTTGCACGCAATTCATAAATCTTTTCAAGTCTGTCATATTTTTTGAACATCCAAACTATTTCGAAAGGATGCACAATACAACACAACACGCACATACATGTTTTACTTAAAGTAGTCTCAGAGGCAATCTCACTTTCAGGTAGAAGTTCAGGAAACGGCTTCTATTGATCGATACTTCATATAGACCATGTTGTCTTCTGCTGTTTGTAGAATGTTTTGTACTTTCAGATTAAGATAATCAAAGGAAGCTTCGTTTTATTCGCTAAGCAAACACTGCTCCCTTATGCATGAGTTACTAATGCTCAAAATGTTTAGGGTTTTTTCCCCAATATATACGAATTTCTAAAACATTTGGCACTAGGTAAGAACAGAATTTTTGCCCAACAAAGTTCATGACCTTTTCTATGGCTGATTAGAGCGTAAAGTTGTAAAAACATTTACAGAAACGCCTCAAAATATCCAACATGTCCCTCCCCATTTCTTCTTTCTCTCTTTAAGTTGCGATTGCTCGCTTCACTGACACCGGCTTCGAATTTCGCCGGCGAATCTATCGCTCTCACGCCATTAGAAACGGGGTGTCCCTAAAACGAAGCTTCACCACCTCTGTGCAGTTGATTAAACTCTTGCCGCTCATAAATTGCCAACTGAAAATTAAATTCAGTTGATGGTTAAAAAAAAAATTACGGATTTTCCCGAACGTGTTCCTGTTTTTTTTTTTCAATCTGGTAGGTTTTACAATAAATGATCACCAAATTGTGATTGCTTCCGATATAAATTTTAATTCTTTAATGTTTTACTTTTAGAGGAATTTTAAAATAAGGCAAGTAAACTTTTTGCCAGATGTGGATTCATTTTTATGGCTTTAAAAATTTGGCAACAAAATACAGAAGTAATAATGCACTATTCAACATTGCGGAAAATTGAGTTGCTGACTCAACAAGAAATCTCCTTTAAAGGAAAAACAAGCTTCTATTACTTTACTTCCCTTCTATCGCCTAAAAAGTATTTTTAATACTCTGAAAGTAACACACAAAAGTTTCATTTTATTTCGTTTTTCTGAAGATAGGAAATTCCATTTTCAAATGGAATTTTAGTTAATCTGGAATGAAACCAATTTTTGTCATATTTAAACGAATATTATTTAAAAATGACATATGCATCCCCATTATACAAAAGTTGAACACATTTAAAGGAAGTTCCATAATGAAACCGAGTAACTTCGCCAGCGTTTTTGACTGATCATTTTAAACAAAATTTTCATGGATCGTTCCTGAGATATGCCGTTTTATATTAGGAAGCCTCATAATAAAAATATCCGATTGCCAAGTAATAATCTCTTGAATTTACTAAACTGAAATGACATGAACATAGAAACTGTTACACTCTTTTTCAGAGATACCTCACTCATACCCTTTCCTTCAGTGGTCTCATCCAATGAATATCCGCAATATTATATGTGCTGGTATTATTTGCACCACTAACTATTTCTGGCATATATTGAAACATTTTCAAAGTCACTGGCAAGTTCGTATTTCAAAAACAGTACCTGGATGAATTTCACTCGGATTTATACAATCTAATGAGTAGTCTCTTCTTGTTGATAAACATCATACAAAACGGTAACGAAACGCGCATGAATCAAACTGAATACTGAACTTGCGTCTCATTATAACTGCGTGTCAGTTCATATTCATATTCTCGGGAACGATGCCAGATTGAGCTCTTATATAAAAACTTGTTTAGAATAACCAGTTTAACATGCTGACAAAGTTTATTAGCTTCGTCACAGAAATACATTACAATTAATAATATCTGCTTGAAAGTCTAGACAAAATCTATGACCACAGATGGACTAAATTCCTCTTCGGCATTGTTGTTATTGATCTCCGGAAAGACACTGTATATAAAGATAAATAAAGAAATTCAGGAGATAACTTAGGACAGTTTAAAAGTTGAATAAAGCATTTAATAAGAAATTATTATATTTTACCGTTGTTATCAAATTTTTAAAAAAGATGGTGAAAGACGTTATCTATTTCTGTATGAATAAGATTATCTATTTCTGTTAACAATGAGAGGCTTGTAAACATCATGCTATTTTCGCTTATACTCTGTCCAACGAAAGAAAAACTTGGCGTGTCTAATTAAATTTCCGATTTCAATTGTTAGACATTGTTGCTAAGTAAAATTAACAATGTTTAACAATTGGAATTGGAAATTTAACTGGACACGCCCAGTTTTTCTTTCGTTGATTATTGTTGTTTAGGGCTGCCTTATTGTTAGATGCATCATATTCATGCTGAGAAAGCAGAAATTGACTTGAATTTATTGCTGCACAATTAAATATTTTCTAATACATATTATCGGCCTCGGTGGCTCAGTGTGTTGCGTGATCGCCTCTGATGCCCGAGTACGCGGGTTCGATCCCGGCCGAGGACGACGAGGATTTTTCAGGGGGAAATCCTGAGATCACGCACTTCCTTCGGAAGGGAAGTAAAGCCGTTGGTCCTGTGTAGTCGTTTGCCGGCTGCACGTTAAAGAACCCTTGCGAGGCAAAATTTGCGGCCCCTATAACGCCGTCCTGAAATGACCATAGCAGTTGAAAAGGACGTTAATACCAAACAAACCAAACCAAACCATCTAATACATATTAAGTCTCTTAGGCATTTAAAAAAAATATATTTTATACAGAAGTGCAGATCCAAAAAATAAGAAATCAAGAAAAACAGCACTTTAATGTACTTTTTTGCGTGAAAAACTAAACAAAAACTTGATTTTAAGTTGAAATCTCTTCTCTTTCTGAGATCTGGAGGAAAAAGGGACAAAACAGCGCGTCACGTAGATGAACAATCAATGCTGGAAATGACGAAAGTAAAGGAGGATCGATGGTGGAGATGACCAAAGTAAAGGACGAAGGAGTAATAGAGGAGGTCATTTTCTAAATATAGAACCTGTGGATATTATAATAAAATAAGAGCAAAACTTTTATCCACATGAACTGTTGATAGGACGTTAATAAAAATAGAGGAAAATGGAAAAGAAAAATTTCACGACATGAATTCGAACCAGGAAGTACAAATCTCTAGCTCATCGCCTCTATTAGCTAAGCTGTCTCCAAGCGTCCTAAAGACTTCTATACTATGTCCAACGAAAGTTTGACTGGACGTGTCCTGTTAAATTTCCTAAAAATATAATTGCAAAGTAAAATTAACAATTTCTATATTTAAAAATTTATAAAATGTATAAAAATTGAAATTGTAAGTTTAATTGGACACGCTCAATCAAGCTTTTGTTGTACAGAGTATAAGCAGTCAAAATGGAAGCCCACTGAAACATACCTTCAGTAGTTCTGTCATCACTTTATGAGATGTTAATTGTTCACTAAGATGGAAAAATTCTTTGATGGGGATCACTTAGATACGCATTTCGACCGTCATCCAGTTATCATTTGGCAAGGAATGAAGCCACAAATATAAAAAAATTTTTAAAGGGAAAGCAAGAATTAAGATACAATAGAAGACCTTTTGATTGTTTGGAATTGTTTGACTCAGGATGAGAAGTTTTGAATTAAACGATATATTAAGAGTGGGGGAAAAAGGATATTTTCAAACCACAGTTTGTTTGTTTTATAATATCTCTTGTAGTAAAGATTTCAAAAAAAAATTTTTTTGCTCAGACTATTACAATGGTTAGGTAACTTTTCAATGCCGTCGCTTGTCTTTTACGATCGTATCGCGTGCTTCGAGCCGGCGACAACAATTTGTAAAACTAATTGTTCGGTGTAACAATAGACCTTATTCAAAACTATTGGGATTGATAGTAAACGCAGACAATCACAGTGGTAAACAAAGCGGGTTCACGCGTTTGTTTGCTGTTGCTCTTGAAATTTGATAATGACGGATGTACTTTGGATTGTTGCAAGGCCATAATGTGCACGTTTGGATCGCTTGTAAAGCTCGGTTGATACTATCAATCCTCTAATGCACTGGGGTTTTGCATATGGCTTATTAAGCAATTTGTAAAGTTGTCGATTTGTGGAGGGACGACTAAAATGAAATGTGTGCCCTTAGAATACGTTCCAGTAAATAGATTTAAAAATTTTTTTCCTTCAGCATGCATTGTCATCGATACTGATTATGTATATCAAATTTCAACTTTCTAGCTTGTCGGGAAGTTGGTCTAATATTGATTGCAAGATTTGTACAATACAGACATATACAGGGTGTCTCAAAAAATATACTAACAGAACTAATGTAACAGAACGGCAGGAGATCAACTTAGCTTTGAAGAGAGAAAGTTTGTTCTTAAATGTTATTGATGCATTGAAATTGGAAATTGAAAGACATTGTCGCGATATTCCAAATGAGCTATATTGTGACGTTTGCGAATCCATTGATGCGCGTTATCAGCTTTGTCTGGACAATGACGGTCATAAATTTGAACATTTGCGAACATGATTCTTTAATTATACAGGGTGTTTCATAATTGGTGTCCCGTCTTTAGGTCCAAATAACGGCTCAAGGGGAACAGGTGGGGGAAAAAATGAATATTGATTATTTGGTTTTAATGTCCCCTAATTCAGAATAAAAACATTTCGCGTCCCTGGGGGTGAAGGGGTAAATTTTGAAAATTTTAATTTTGTACGGGTAGGGGTTAGGTTAGGTAAATTTAAATTGAAAATTTTAATTTAATACCTTTCACTTTACCCACTCGATAAAGGGCAGGGGATGAGATTTTTTCACCGGGTTTTTTGCTAAACCCACATTTTACATGATGCTCTACAACTTTCTAAATAACACATGGGGTCTAACCCCTACCCTTACTAAATTAAAATTTTCAAAATTTACCCTTTCACCCCCAGGGACGCGAAATGTTTTTATTCTGAATTAGGGGACATTAAAACCAAATAATCAATATTCATTCTCTATGTTCATAAATGTTTTTATAGTCATTCAATGTGTTTGTACATTTTTTTAGACACCCTGTACTTGTTGTTGGGTTAATTGAAAGTGTAGAATAAAGGTCTTAACAACAATAACAAAAATATTTGGTTGGACTTTAAAAACAACATGAAAAACGTTTAAGCACGGAATTTTGTACAACACCCAAAAATTTATTTTTTTTTCTATTATAATTAAAATAAATGCTAATAAAAATTTGTGAATATATTAATGCCTTAAATAGTTCATTTAATTCTCGTATCAAATTCTAAATGCCTAGGGTTTGCTAATGCGTTTCACCTTAAACCAAAGTTAATATAGCCCTTTCCGTCATTTAATGGTGGTGGCAAACCAATTGAACAATTTTAACTCTTTCCGCGGTGTACCTTAAGTTCTCTCCCATTAACTTAATGGAAAATAGTGAAACGGCATCTGAATGAAAATTTACTCTCTAGCGGTTTAGAGTTCTGCTTCGGTTTTCAGTGGTCTTGCGAATATTTTTTCCTCCCTCACTAGCAAGTGGTCCATAGCACACTTGACAGGCGATCGATCGAATATTCACGTTATCAATAAATCTTATAGCAGATTATTTTACTGCAAAGAAATTATATTGAAAGCAAACGAGGTTGTTTGTATCTTAAAACCTCTAATAATTGTCAAAGGGTACTCATAAAGTCCCTTTACCCAAACAAACTGAAAAAGAGTACAGCTTTGCAAAGAATGGAAGGAGAAATTTTTTGAACATAAGGCAGTGAGTGAATAATACGCAAAAACTTCATTAACATTGTATACGTACCATCCCGAGTTATTCATAATGGGTACAGTTACTTTCACCTTGTACTTTTGTTTTTTTTTTCTTTTTATTTTTAAATTCCTTCAAAGAATTATCTCATTTCTTTATTCGTTCGCATTCTTGTTTTCTTTTATTGTAAATATATTGGGGGATGGCAGACGCTCCTCTCTTTGTGCCGAAATTTTTCCATAGGTCATTATCTTGTCCATCTATTATTAATCTTTCCTGAGAAGTTCCGTTTTCCTTCCACCTACATTTCTCCTAATTC
Organism: Rhysida immarginata; assembly: GCA_023313115.1. Taxonomy (NCBI): domain Eukaryota; kingdom Metazoa; phylum Arthropoda; class Chilopoda; order Scolopendromorpha; family Scolopendridae; genus Rhysida; species Rhysida immarginata. The sequence continues at coordinate 598,258 of JAHWFO010111979.1, read as the reverse complement.
TTCATCATTGCTTCTTCGTCTGGTTTATGTTTTATTCACGCGCTTTTCTCTCGTTGTTTTCTCGATTTTCTCTCTTAAATTCGTTACAGTTTCATTAAGGTTCTCAACGTCGTTTTTCTCCAACCCCCTCCCCATCGTTTTCTCTTTCTCTCTCTCTCTCTCTCTCTCTGTCTGTCTTTTCCTCTCTTTCCTATACCGAAAGGTAGGAAAAAAAGCCACTTGATAATTCATTAAATACGCTGTACACTCATAACATCATGCTATGATATTTCGTATCTAATCTATGATATACATGAATTTACAGATTCTCCAGCGCAGTTGTAGACTAATTATCTTAAGATACATTGTTGATAAGTTAAAAAAAAATTCAATTGCTTTGTGAAATGGGAAGAGATTATATACACGATTATTAACTTTTTTAACTTCGAAATTGGAAAATTGACGTTATTGACACAGAGGCCACTGATAAAAAGGCATCGGTCAAAACTCTTGTATTTCTTATCGTAGCACGCGTAAACATTCGAAGAAAACTGGCGTACGTTTCCCTTTTCGAAAAACGTTTGTTTCAGGATAAAACAGAAAACAGGCTTGCGGAAATGCAGAAAAACGATATGATAACACAGTCTATGACGGGAAAAAAAATTATTCAGGAAAGGCAAAATGTGTAACGATAACCCTACAAAAGGATCTCTATGTGCTAAGTGAAAATAATGCCTCCAATTGCTGCTATATCTAATATTCCAGCAGATATTTAAATTCGAGCGAGTGCCAATCTAGCGATGTTACTGTCAACGCAAAACTGATGGCTTTGTCATAACTGTAATGAAACATGGCTTTGTCATATTGCATTATACCAAAAGGTATAAAAAATAATTCTAAAACATATCGCAGATCTCTATAGCTTGCTTTTGCCCAATGATCAACCTTTGGAAGACGTGAAGTCGGCGTCCTCGTTCAAATTCTTGCGTTAGCTGGTTTGAATGAACTCAAGGTCAGGTTGAGCTGGCCAGGTTGGCTGTGGTTTCTAACGCATTTGAAATGCAGTGAAGCACACCGTTGGGAAGGGGAAGGGGAAGCTCACTCTTGAGTGACTTTTTCTTGCCCATTTTCTCAAAATCTTTCAAGGGGCAGGGTGTGATTAAAAATTGTTTTTAGACTAATGTGGTGTTGCTCTACAGGGTAGCAATTGGAAAATTTTCTTTATCTTTAATAGTTTTCGAGTTAGCAAATGGATGACCTTAAATTTGGAGAGAAGGTCAAATTTGAGCGCGGCAATAAATTCCTACCCCCCTATTATCTATAAACCACACTCATCAGATGTCGCCTACCTGGCAGCTTTGAGATATCTGCCATGTTACCAACCTTTTTGGATACCCTGTATAAATATAATTTACTTCGTGATAAATATATATGATAATATAATAACTTATTAAAGATTAATAATTTGTTGCCTTCCTCAAATGAAATATAATAAGCAAAAAATTATAAAAATATGTTTTTAGTAATTATTATTAGTTTCATATATAATTTGTTCAAAAGCAAGATTAAAAAAAACTAAATTAAATGAAAGGAGCAGGATTTGAAGCCGGGACCATTAACTTTGTAATCTATAGACTTCCCTACATGACCACGTTGACTACTTGAATGTTACACCGTCCGAATTTGTAAATATACATCAAAAACCGACATGACTAAATAATTATATCTCGCAAACTAAATGCCCATTAGCATGAGTTACTGTGCCATATAATAGTGGGAGGGGTGCGTAACAGCATATTTAAATTTCAGTTAAATCTAAGCTTATCAGACCTGGTTCCCCCTTGTAAGACATTTTCTTTAAAAATCTCCAGTTGGTCGAACCATCAACGCCAATCTGTACTCTAGACAGCTGGAGCGTATGTATGTCGTTTTGAAGTAGAAATATCCTGCACTGGTGAACAGATGCCTTATCGCATGAACGACCGGGGAAAAAACTCCAGAAATTGATGAGTTGTACTAAGCCACACCCAGCATACATACTCTGCAGCTAGTAACGGTCCATGGTCCACTTCCTAGGGTGGTACTTCAACAACTAGGATGAAGTGGAAGCCAGGGTGAAGGGATTCTTCGCCTCGAAGAACAAGAACTAACAGAAAGACGGATTAAGTTGGTACAAATGCCATGACCTATGTTTGAATGCTAGGCCGCTTTCATTATAAAGTTAAGAATTAGAAAAAAATGATGAAAACATTGCAGAAACTTTTAACTCACCCGTTATAAAAGCGCAAATTTAATTTAAAACTCCACATGTCTAAAAATAACTTAAGTTATCTTCTCTCTCATGGACTATAGCCATAATTCCTTTATCTTGTTTTAAGCTGGAACACTGCGAACAGAGTTCTTGCGCTTTATGAGAAAATTTTGTTTAGGCTTTAGCTCCTATAAAAGTTGTTTTTTTGCAACTTTATCAGTCATAACTATAATCCTCTTCTTTATCTGTGTGTGATAGTTTCGTCTCTGTTATCTCCTATTTGTAGACTTTCTGACCGCTCAACGTCGTAATGTTGGACAATTGTTCTAAGACTGAAGAACAGTTATGCTCTCTACATTATGGCACACATTCCAGCTTTTAAAATTCAAATCTGCGACCAGATAAACTAGGAAGAAGGCGGATTGCGTGAATTTTATTTGCATTATCACAGTTGGGGCATTTTAAACTGCTTGGATAGTAAATATCAAACAGGGCATATTCTTCCAAAAAACTTATCTCCGATTTGTTTTAATTCTACGAGTTCACGTAGTTTCTTCCCTACAAATTAAGGCATTTAAATAGGCTCCAGAGTAATAAGTGAAACGAAAAATTGCAGAGACACGATGGGCTTTATTAATTACTTGAAGAAGAATTTGCATATTCTTTTACAGTATTCAGTTAAAAGTTTTGGGGTTTTCCTCCAGCAACAAAGAAAGTTTGGCTTGAAGGTACTCATTTCTTGTCAAAAGTTTGTGTTTGTGAGCAGATTTAAAAGGGAAAAAAAGACGAAGGCGAGGAAGATGGGAAATTTTAATGCGCCTCGAGTGTCGTCTATTTTCCCCTCGCCTGCAACTGGGCCCATGACACAGAGACACACGCACACAGATAGACATTTGTTACATGTGTTGGAGGCAAAGTTATGGGCTCGTATCTATTTCTTTTCCAAACCAGTGTGTGGGGCCAGTGAGATGATGGAAGCGGGAATGATTTTAATCCATTTGAGAAGTATATTTTGTTCTTTTTCCTTGCTCCTGAGTGCAGATACGAAACTGGGACAAGGGAGGGGGTGGGAGATAGGAGAGGGGGGCAGGAGGACCGTGTTTCAAACGTGCGACGAAAAGTGTGATTTGAAGCGTTAAGAGCTACGCAAAGCTTCTTATGTGGAACAGTAATGAAGTTTTCATGTATTTCTCGGAGTGGTTTTTCTCAACCAACCACAATTCATGAGTGGGATCCGACTGTTGCAAGTGGGGGAGAAGCTGAAAGACCATCTCTCTCTCCTTTTTACCCCTACCCTCCAGTCCCTCCACCCACCCTTCTTTCTCTGTTGCGTCCAAAGGAAGATTTACCAACGAAAATTCTTTCCGGTTACACGAAGGGTTTCGACAGGCGTTCATTCAAGTCACCGGGGATTCGACCTATCAATAGGCGGCTTTTCGCGTTTCCATAGATCTTGCTGGAAAGCCAACGTCGCCATTAGTTCTTGCTGTCCCGCAACATGTAATTGATCTTATCTCCCTGTAAGTGAATTGGGTCTTTTAGGGAGGATAGGATGGAGGAGGAAAAAATCGTCGTGCCATCTTGGAGTAGAATTTTTTCTTCCTTTCTCATCATATCACAATGTCTCTTTTTAATCCTACAGATTTAACTTTCTGTCGTCTTAAGTGTATTAAATCGGACCTGATTGCCTCCTGTCGTGATTTTTTGCCCCTTTTCTTCTCATCCGATCGCCATCTCTAATGCCATTAGACGAATGGTTTTTCAGGCCAGTGTCTCCTTTTAACGATAATATACAATGGCATAATTCCATTTTAGGAAGATGTTTTTTTCCATTACTTTTAAAATAATTTTTATACTAAACTTTATCTCAAAATTCTTTAATATAGGTTTTCTACTTTTGTTTTAATTAACTTAAATAAACTGGTTTTATTTTTCCCTACTACATTATCTACCAAAAAGTAATTGGGCACCTACACAAAATATTTGTCCGATTTTTGAACTGTCAAAACCTGGTAACCCACTTTTCCAGCTATAACAGCAGCCACCCCCTGAAGCATACTGGAAACTAAGATGTGGAGGACATTCATTGAAATTTCCCTGCCATTCTTCTTGCAAAATCTTAAACGGATTGATAATAGAAGTTGGCCGGTGCTCCCGAGACCTTACCCGCCATTCCAACTCGTTTCAAAGTTCTCAGTAGGATTGAGGCGGAGATCTGTGCAAGCCAATCTAAGCGCCTTCTCTTCATAGCACCTGGCATTGTCTCTTGGTAGTGCAGGGATCCATTCCGTAAAAACATCTGTGTTGAGAGCACTTCATTGGCAGAATATTACCATATGACAGAGTTCATGTTATCACGAACAATCACCAGTGGCCCAACACCGTAATACGTGAAATACCCTCATATCTTAATTGGCATTACCAGCCAATTTATTGGAAGGCACTATGGACTCTGGCAGAAAGCGTCTCCCGAGTAGCGCCAGACCCATACACGTCTATCGGATCGAAATACTGTTGACTCGTCATTCCACAGAACTGATTTCCACTGCTCTAGTGTTAACTTGCGATGGTTTAGACTATCAGTTCCCAACTGGGATTCCGTGTGAAATTCCTAATTTTATACAAAGAAATATTTTCAAATTCATAATTTAAAGTCTAAAGCTAAAAGTAAAATTAATCCATAATGGCATAATAATATAAATTACCTAAAGGTTCCAAAACTATGTCACATATCTAGAAGGATTCCGCTTTAAAATAAAATTGGGAACCGCTGGTCTAGACACCACTTGGGCCTTAGAGCAGCTACACACAAGCCTCATTTCACGAGCACTAACAAGTCTCTATCTAATTATCCAAGATGACGGGCCTCTATAAGCAGTGTTCCAATGGAAAACCCTGTTGCTGCCTGAAACTCCTGTCTACTGTTTTTGACAATTTCACACTTCAGGGTTCTTCGATCTCTGTTGGTCAGAATTTTGGTCGCCCGGAACGTTTAGCATTCCTGCCATGTCTCTCCATCTTCCATTTACGCAGGACGAATATGGTTAGGTTAGCCTGATTTCAGCCTGTTTAACTTAACAGCGATTCTCTGCTGATAGTCTATTAAGGTGGCATCCCGCATTTACACCTTTATCGAATTCCGACATTTCTGCATCATGTGCCATCTCGTTTACAATGGTATTTTTCAAAACTACAGCTGGCTTATATCACATGTTCGCCACGTGAGTCTATTAATCTACTGTCAGGGGGTGCCCAGGTAATAATTGAATCCCTAGTAGCTTAAGAAGAATAGAGATGTTATTGGTTTTACTATGTCCGTCGGTTTCCTCCCTATTTTCAATATCTTTTGACATTGAAAGTATTTAGTATTGCACACTTTGTATTCAAAAGTTTCCGGACACTTGTACTTTTGCATGCAACCATGATTTCACGAAAAATACTATGATGTTGAAACTCCCTTTGTTTTTTATTACTACCTCTACTCTCCAAGGAAGACTTTTTACCAGTATTTTGTAGATAGCTTTAGAAATTTTCTTCCATTATTCCTGAATTCTTCCCAGCCTAACTTTACTTTTGACCCTCGCCTAGTTTGATTTGTTAGGAACAAAAATTAACTTTTAGAAAACCCCATACCACAGATTTCTTGTTTGTTTTTCAATGAAACATTTTAAATTACTTAAACTGCAACCGCTTCTCTTTACCCCCATTACTTTAACATTGTAGTCTTTATGTGCATAACTCGGAAACGTGACATGATAGAAAGAAATCTAAAAGCAGATTCGGATTCAGCACACTAAAAACCACAAGAATAAGGCAAATTCATTCAAACAGATCATCGCTGGCCTGTGTTATCGGTTAATCATTTCCAGGCCCTTTTTGATTACAATGACTGTTAGTACGAATATTGAAATTCCCCTAAATGCTTGCTTTCCTGGAACCTGGATTGTAGAATCTATTCAAATTCTACCATGATGCCACTTGGTTTATTTATTGCGTATGGTACATAAAAACATAGCAAAAAGAAAAGAAATATGACAATGGATAAACAGAAGGGGGGGGGGGGTTACAATTCAATATCCAGTTTGGAAATCCAAACCAGGGCATAATCAGTCACACAGTATAGTTCTGTTAGCCCACCTGAGAACCGGAGATCTGGGCTATCTGATATAATAAGGTCCACTATTTGTGGAATGGGAGAACAGTCACAGAGAGGGTTATTAATAAACCCCATTTGAAGAGCCACTCTCTGTACCTGGCTTTCCTGCACAGATCTTGTTCAGCCTAGTCCATAGCTTTCTAGGAAAATCAAAGCCAGAGGGTACCACTTGGTGCCCAGAGCTGATCTTAGTCTGGGAAGACTATAGTAGTGTTGATGAGTTCAATCATGTTTGCCCTATGGTCTAACCGCTACAATTCATCCCACATTGTATTCACTGGGATTTATACAGGGCTTTCTGCTGGTCAGTCCATTTCTTCAATCCCTATCTCCTCCAACCATTCCTGCACACGCCCTGCTTTGTGACAAAGTGCATTGTGATCTTGGTACAAGCATGATCCAACCCCAAACTTTTGCCACATTGTCATCCTGGCAGGGCAGAATTGCCCAAAACGTCAAAGTAAAATTGGAGACGTCATAGTTCCTATTACTGGAACAAATTGGCCCAATATTAGCAATGGGGGCCCGCTTTGGCCCTCGCATGTGAAAAACATGAAGCATTCTTCGCATCCGTCAGATCCAAACTCGCCCATTATGAATTGCCAGAGTGTGAACTCACCTGTGAGATTCGTCTCTCGATAAGACATCGCCCAGTTTCCGTGAGCTGTACATTTTAAACGTCGCTTTTCCTGTCTCATGAACATCAGCATGGCCATAGAAACCTAGGCCAGTTCCCAGTGAATGATGATTTCAGTACTCTATAGCATCTGTAGCTAAAGCTGAAGATTTCCGACTTCATCGCACTAACAGTTGACGATTCCCCATTTTCTAATACTGTTTCGCTAACATACTCCTTTAGATTTCTATTTGACAACTATGCCACGGTTAATTTGTGCACCTTACGCAAGACCCCGTGGCATTTACTTTTACTGTGTTCATGGATTCCAACAATCAAGTCGTATATAGTTTCACTATGACACAATTACACATGCGCAGTACAATATCCTAAGGGTGTTCTACGTCTGAGTTATGGAGGTAGTATAATGCGAATGAAGCCGGTCCTTCACAAGGACGACGACTGAATGGTTAGACGAGATTTAGCAATAAGGCAACGATAAAAGCGTTCTAGAATTTCTCCAACGAGCAATAAGGTTTCAAAATGCATTCCACTTTCAGTTATTGTGAAATCTCAAGAAAGCTTTTAACTTTAGCCATCCGGAGAACTGTAATAACATTAACCAATCACACAAAAGCAGATCTCTTGTATTCCGATAAGGTTAAGCACAATGGTCTTTATGAATGGCTGGACAATTATTTTTGCACATTAAATCTAATCTGTCCCTACGATATCGCTTAAACTTCTATTTTTACACTTCTTTTATTCACATTTCCACTCGTTTTACATTCCTATTTACCTGCCTCCGATTAAAACAACTGCCATTATATGAATTTGGTCTTTTGATCTTTTCATCTTTGTCAAGATCTGAGAGATTTAATAATTCCTCTGAATGGGTCTACTATGTTGCCCTTTTAACTGCGATTGCACAGTGCCAGTAGGACCGCTCACACATTCACCTTTGGCCTAGCTGCCAGGAACTTGTCTCCGTCTTCGCAACGAGATTTTTGCTTTCATTACCTTTGGTTAACTCGCTTACGCTTTGCGGGCATAACTTTGATAGCCCGTTTTCGTGCTTATACTGCACATTCGATAAGACAATGTTCTGATGTAACGAGTAGCTATTCCCCATACCAACACTGCTTGACAAGACGATTTTCTTAATAAGGAGAAATTCCAGTCAATTTAAGCCGCATTTTTTCAAGGTTTAATGTTCAGGCAGTTAGGATTTAAAAAAAAAAAGTTAACACCTTCCTTTTAAAATCGCATTGTTTATAAATTATGATTGAACGGTGAGAATTGATTACTAAATCTCTTTAATGACCTCTTTTCTATAACCGAATGTTAATCTTAAATTTGATGGGAATAGTATAGACAGCATCCTGCAATACCGGACCGGAAAGTCCTTTCTGAACTTTTGTGAGCAGATCACAAGTGAGCAAAATCAGACGAGTCCATTTGTGGACATTCTCATTCATGATAATGAAAGTAAAATGGTATAAAGACCACAGCTCGACTTTTATCGTGAGATGCATAAAAACCGCAAAATAAAAGAACCCTTCATATCACTAAATAGCGAGTTTCAACAGAGGTCTTGTAGTGAAGATTCCTATTCTAATTTATGCCAGTCCGATGGACGTGTTTGGGTCTGCCAAATGCTTTTTACTTGAGGATTTCGTGAATTTTTGATGGTGATGGTGGAATCATTGCGTGGGGATATATCTCGTGATTTTGCTTGGAATTTTTGCATATGATTCATGACACGATGAACACTGAAGTCTGCATGGACATTTTGGACAATGAAGCATATATGTTCAACATCTCCTCTGGCCCGCACAGAATACTCATCTGAACTCTGTCGAACATTTATGGGTCAAATTGGAGCATCGTGTGAGGATTTAAATCAAAATCCATTTGAAGGTGGAGCGGAGCCACATTTGTACCGCAACCTTGTAGAAAAGCATGCCCAGGAGAGTACCTCAATAATTTCAGTTCGAGATGGGTCGTCGAGGAAATAAGCTTTCTTCGAAACACCCTGCTGTCTGGCTAATTATTGTTTATTTTTCTCGGTAATTTTTAAAGATTCAAAATTAATCTAATGAGAGTTCAATTTAGAAATAAAAGAAACAGTTTTCAAAACTAAAGAGCGTGTTTGCAACTTATAACCCCTGAAATGCATTCATTTATTAGATCTGGTTCTTCCTAAAGTTTTTTTACCATTAACACAAACATTTCATTAATTTTTTCCTTATCGTTTCTATCATTTTGTCCTTGTTTAGTTTAAGCTTTAGAATGTGGTCTTAGATTCTAACTATTCATATAAATGCAGTATCTCATCTAGGAGACATAATCAAATTATAAAGTTTCGTTGTTTTTCGATTTCCTAAGAAGAATTCGTTCTGCACAAACTATTTATGGCGTTTGACTTTCCATTACAGGTTATTACCTAGAGTAAAAAAATTGACAATGAGAGGACATTCTGTTATCTACCGAAAGGTAAAAACACAAGGTGTTAACTCCCCATTCATTGATTACAGCCTGGATGCCCTTTTTATTTTTTTTTTTAGAGATGGGGTAGAGATGTGGATTTTTTTTCTTGTTGAGAGGGATAGAATTCCTCGTGTTTATTAAGTTGGAAGAGAGAAACATTCTTTTTTTCCTCTAACCGGAGGGGCTACGTGTAATTTTCCACTAAGAATGAGAAACATGTAGACGAGGCAGGAACCTTGCTACAACGATGACATTACAAGAGCTACGCGACGTTAGGAAAAAAAAATAATAGGGACCCAAAAAAAGGGGGAGGATGGAAAAGGGAAGGGGGTTCCCCACTGACATGATGAACACCTGATTCTCATGTAGTAACGGGAGACATTCTGAACAAAAACCGAATTCCTCCGAGTCCTCTCTAATTATCGAGGAGCGCTCCTCTGTAATCGATGCGCAGGCGAACGTCGCGCAGCTGCAAATAAGAGCTCAACATATTCTGCCAACATTTTATTAAGCTAATGAAATTCTTTGTAACAGAGTAATGAGGAGAAGATCGTATTCCATTAATACATACAAGCCTACTTATTGGCGCCCTCTCGTTTCTTTGTCTACTTTTAAAGAATACTATAAAATCTATGAAATCTTTTCCAGCGAAGCTTTTGTCCTAACATAATTATCTTCAGCCTGTTTAAGTTCCGAATTTAAATTTGAAAACAGCACACCTAAGAAAAATAATGATACAAATAACAAAAAAAATTATTGAATGACTGTTTTAAAATAGTCAAGGAGGACGAAATTCGAACTGGTTTAAATTGGTTATTAACTCAGTTTATGTTGATTGATAATTTCGCAATAATACCCACACTCTAAAAATTATTCTCCTTAATCATTGCAATCGTTTTAAAACGCTTAGTGGATGAAATAATATGAATATTGGAAGGTTCCATTATCCAACTCGTCGCCCTCCTCGGAGCCAGGGAAGGCGAGGCATCTGCCGGGAAAAAGATGAACGAATTCAACAATCAAGTTTAAAGGGGCCAACATGAGCAATCTCAATTTAAATTTTTGACAGCCGAAAAACTACTACGAAGACTTTAAAAATATGTTTTTATTCCTCGGCATTTAAATGCAAATTTAAAATGTGTATGTGCAATTAAGACTTAAATTACCAAGATCTTGGTTACATCTGAAATATTTTGTTCTCTTAAATTTTAATTTACACGGTGTCCAAAAAGTCCGGCTTCATAGGGAATGTTGCGGATTGAGAATACACACAGAAGAATTAAGTGGTAATATTGCGATATTAAAGCCTTTATTTAAGGTTGGAAAAGCATTACGGCAAAAAATTTTCAAATCGATGCCCCTCTTGAGCCTTGCAAGTATTGATTAGAGCATGAAAAGCTCGTTGTACATTGCGTAATTTTGTTGGTGTGATACGTAACACGCAGCAAGAATGTTGTTTTGGAGATCTTCAATTTAAATTATTCAATTATATGTATTTCACATTTCAATATTCCCTATCAGACCGGCATTTTTGGAATTTACAGACTTTCAAAGAATAAATCGCTGCGTTCCACAAGTTCTTGACTTATAACTCTTGGTTTATGTTAGCATAAAACTTAATAATAAATCGCTTCAAAGAGATTTATAGAAAAGTAACAGTTCAAATCTTTAACTCTAGCCCAAACTTCATAGTCACTTAGATCTTGCCTACTCTTCTAAGTCAAAAGATGTCGGAAGTATGAAGGATACCCACGGACAGACGAATATTTTAAAAAACTAATAAGTAGCTCTATACTTTCACTACCTCAACCCAACTCCGCCATCTCTCTCCCTCTCTCTCCCAATTAGTTACATAACCTTAAATAATAATGGAATAAATGCGCGTGAGAATATTGTAAAAGAAAATAGTCGATATGCGAACATATGAAACGGCAGCGTTTGCAAATTCTCTAGTGTAATAATCAGAATCTGTGATTTTGTCCCAATTTTATCAACTTTTTATAATCTTTTTATTTTTGACCATTTGATTGGTCGTAGCCATTTATTAAACCACTACTCTTCTCAAAATTTAGTTTTTCTAAATTTAGCTTTATTTTCGATTATTTTTTTTGGAGCATGGAGCAAGAATATAAATTTAAGGTATGAAGTCTCAATTTCCATTTTTAACAATTTCTTCGTAAATAGGTTAACAAAATAAAATTTCCCAATTATCATTTTATGAAGCGGCCCCTGAGGCGAGAGGAAGGCTACCCAGCAGTGCTGTTCTGTATATTTTTACAACACCCTGTATATTTTATCTTATGAATTATCCTGCTATCTAAAATACATATACGTGTATTCCTAGACAATATCATTTGGATTTACGAATCCATGCAAATTTATTTAAACAGTCATACCTCTTCCAATTCCACTTTTTTATCTTTATTTTTTAGAATTCGGAATGGATTGGTCTACATATGCCACTGTTTAGAACAATCTCAAGGGATATTTCCAAGCGTCTATGGTCTAAGTGCTTATGTCAAGATGGATATTTTGTTAGCAAAATAAATGCAAAAGTGGTTAAGCTCACTCGAGCATTTGCTTTTTAAAAGCACACTTTTACTTGCTTGTAAAATTATCCAAATATATCCAAATTAATACAAGGTCTTTCAAACCTTTAGGATCAAAATTATACAGATGGAAACTAGCTATAAACTGAGTACTATATTTTGAGACAGGGAACCAATAGTCGGAAATGCATATTTCAGGCACCACGAGGTCTGGAACGAGTAACACGTGTGAGGAACGTTTTTATACGTTGCTTTCCTTTTTAGAGCAAACGATTTTTTTATCCATAAACAACTTACGCCTCATAGCAAGTGTTGTCAGTCTCAAAACTATCAGTCTCAATACATGCATTAACAAAGGCAGATAAAGTTTTGCTGCATTCTTTCAGATACTATCCCTAGTGTCTATAAATTGAAGTTTGAGAACTGAAGTTAGTTTTAAGATTAGATAATTAAATATAGATGAAAAAGGAAAGGAAAATGCAAAGTCATCTAGGACTCAGAATTTTTCCTTTCATTTACGTGTATATTTAATCTGGTGTCTGTCTACAAGGAGACAGGCAGCTTGGACCGTGAAGCAGTGCTTGAATGTTCAGCAAACATAATGTTCGATGGATCATATGATTAAAAGTTTCGCTCATAGAGATAGATATATACCAGAGGAGGAAACTTTATTGAAAAAAGTGTCCGTCAACGGATAGGGCGCCACCGGTGGCGCTGCAATCCCAGTCAGTCATAAATAGCATACGACACGCTAAACTCAATGCACAATTGATTGAAAATTTTATAAAAATTTAATAAAACTCTGGTATTTTTTTTTTAATTTTGATATTGGTGAAATAATAAGTTATTACAGTTTATGAATATATTTAGATTGCTCGAATGTAAAAACAAAATTGAATTCACTTTTTTTTTCCTTTCTACTGTAAGCATAGTAATATACCAATACGAAAATCACTTCTGCTCCAGGAGTGGTAGTGATTTTGTAGTGTGATTTTGCCAATACATAGCGTATTTTCCCGGTTTGAAGGCGGGTTCTTTTAAAGGCCGGAATTTGAGGTGCGGTCATGTGATCCTGGTAAAAAGAAAGTGAAAACGTTCTAGAAGGATTAGGTTATAAATTTCAGATGAGGAAAATGATTCAGAATAGGACACCGTAATTATAATTTTAAGAAATATTTTAGTGCTTGAAAAAGCAAATAAATGTAATGTAGATTACATTTGCAAACTAAAGGAATGTATGGAAGGAATAGAGGCTTGATCTCTGTTATAGCCTGGGGGCGACGCATGCGATTTTCAATGGGATTAAAAAATAATTGATTCCTATGATTAATTGTGATTCTCGTGAACTCAATTTTTATCATTGAGCTTCTTTAAACTTTTTTTTTTGTAATTACACCATGCTTTAAAACATCACAGTAAATCACTGTCACAATAATAAAACATGCGCTATGTATGCACGGCATTAAACTGAGATAGTAATTGTTCAACATTAATTGACAATTAATAATATTAATAACTAGTCCTTTTGCCCAAAAATAAGTATTCGATTTGGGATTTTTTGTTGTCCATACACAATGATATCAAGTACAATGTCTTTATTGCCCATAAATAAGTGTCCATTTTCTCAAACATAATTTATTCAATATAAATTGTATCAATTTCATAAAAAATTAATTATTTAATAAATTAAATTTCTGTGTAATTGCATTAAAGATATGAAAATACGCTGTGAATCTACGACGTGAAAACTGAAACAATTAAACCTTTTGTCCTGATTGCTCTGCTTTTCTCAGCTAACATTAAGCATGGTAGTTAGAGAAGGCCATGCATTAAGTGCGAGTAGAGTTGCCTGACCAGTCAGCCATCTTGAATTTCGCAGATAGTACGGAAAAAGCTATGAGTTGCACCTCCCTGGTTTCGCTTTAATCGGAAACGATGCATCCATGACGAAACAAGCAACAAATAAGACCATACGACCATTGAGGGATCTACCTGGGACTGGCCTACCTGTGCCCTTGACTTATTTCCCCACACAGCAATCCTACCGGTCTCCAGTTAGAAATCTTCAAGTGACGCAACAAGTACTTGATCACAGAAGAAAATCCTCTCAAGATGACATTCTTAGATTTTTTGCTTCATTGCCATCAAGATTAAAATAGTTAGAACTGCTTGTTATGAATATGTTGATGTTTCCGAATAAAGTTGATAATCGACGAGCATACCATGAAGTAGGTTATACGTAAGCGCTGCTTCCGCTAGTGTGAAAGAAGAATTACCAAATAGGAAATATCTTGAAAGAATAATTCTTTTAAAAACTTTCAGTTTGCATAGGATGTTTGCACAAAATAAGGTTAATTATTAATAAGCCGCGTAATGTTACGCAATGCGCATATATTTTCATTCAAAGTATGAAAGTCTTCGACAAGTCAACACAAGCACACTGTTTTTCAGATCCTTAGAGTAAAGCTAGACTTCCTAGTTTCAGAAAATGTCTTCTTCTATGTTCTAACTAGAAACAGTAAGTGAAAACTGAGTGAAGAAATTCCAAAATTTACACGAAGAACACTTTATTTCTCCTTTCTGGAAAAGTTGTCTTTAATTGCATTTTGTTGAGCCGTACATATGCCACTGAGGCGTTGTTGCAGCTTCTTCGTCATTTATCCCCTAGCAGCATTCCACGCTGCAGCCTAGCGATCCCTAAACCCTAATGCTACACAGATTTCCAATAGAGGTCAGGAATTTACTCCAAGTTCTATTCTGTACCAGGTTCCTCTTTCTCTCAAGCCAATTGTAGATTGTCGTTTTTGAGCGCCATCATCTTGAAAAGTCTGGAAACTTCCGCTCTAGATAGCGCAAGCTCCTAATCAAACAACTCCAATTTTAAGACAACATTCAACTTAAAAGCAGGCCACAAATTTTATTCCAGAATTTGTAAAAGTGTTAACTCGTAAAAATTTCTTTTCACGCTTGAAAAGTTAAAAATCTGGCGACATTCCCCTTACCAATACTCCGAAAATTGGTTTCACGCTTAATAAATAGAAAACAATTCGGTTGTAAATTGGCTACTGAAAAAGCGTTTTTGAAACTCGCTTTTGTTTAAGAATGGAATTCCGCTCTTATTTGTTCAGCTTCGGAGACGGAACTCTTTCTCAAAGTTGCATTCGAGGCTCAGCGAGTCGTTGGCGAATTTGCTCTTCATTTGTTTGCGGCGAATGATGAGTTCCAGAAGCGAAACAAAGGAAGGCAGATTAAGAGGCCTCTGGGGCCCTGCAAGAACTCGTGGCGAAACGGAATGAGACACGATAGGTGGGAGGAAGGTGGAAGGGAAGGGGGGAGAAATAAGCATCGTTTTATGTGAATTGGTGGAGGGGGCTGTCACGTTATCTTAAATTTGAGATAATGCGCGTAGCTTATTTCGAGCAAGTTCTTGTCATTTGTTATTTTTAGCGCCAAACACACACCAGCACATTACTCTCTGCTTGGAATTTATTGCCCCCATGCTAGTCCCATTTGAAATGGAATAACATTTGCCAACGTTTCTTTAAAAGTGCGTAATATTGCGAATAATATGAAATTTTTAATAATCTTAAAAAAATCATACTCTTTAAAAGCAAATGTAAACTTAACATATAAGAGTGAAAAAAGGTCTTAGAATAGCAAAATGGTAGGGTTTTTTTATTAAACCTACGCGTTCCATACCCTGATGATGAAATGTTATTTCGAAACACGTAGATTTAATAAAACAACACTACCATTTTGCTATTCTAAGACCTTTTTTCACTCTTGTTTCAAGCAAAACAGATCAAGATGCAACTATTGGATTTAACATATAAGCACAATATCCTCGAGCTCATTTTAAAACACGCTATTCCGATATGAATGGCAGTCATCATATAAATTATGTTATCTTTCCAACAACATTTCAAGCCATTTCATTTTGCAAATATATTAATTTAACCAACTTTGTAATTGCATCTATATTTTTTAAATTTGTTAATGATATTTACACATATGATAATTGTCTAATTAACTGATTACGCATCATTTAAATTTATTTTACGCCATTTGGATATTGATCAATCATTACAGCGAATCTAGTTAACCTTATCTCTAAAATAACAGATACAGAGAATTCCGAGTAAAATACTAATTTTTGCTAACCGAAGAGGAACAAAACCTAACTGTAGTCTGGGATGGTAGAATTGGTTCTTTTACTGCTGATCTGAGCAAATTTAATAAATAGTTGTCAATAAGTGGTTATAATAGTCAAGGAAAATACTCTTTAACCCCAACAAAATAATGAAACAATACAGAACACTTCTCGCAGTGTCTTCACTTTTTCCTGCTGAATGATGAAAGCTTTGCTTTTGAAATGCGAATACAGGTTGTATTGTTTCATTATTTTGTTGCGGTTAAAGAGTATTTTCCTTGACTATTATTATCATTATCCACATTTGTTGTCTTGTTTGATTTTAATTTCATTTTGTTACAGTATTATTTTATTAGTAGTTATTTATCATTGCTATTTATTATATTTACGGTTTCATTTTGCGATTGTTCCGACTTCTTGTGCTTCAATAAGTGGTTATAAAATCTTGAAATATCTTAAGCATCAATAGTGTTTCTTTGCAAATATTTCTAACAGGATTGTGTAACAGTAATATCTGAATGGAGGATCTGTTGTCGCGTCTTTTACGGAGTGGAAATCAGAGTCATTTAAATCATTTACGTGTTCAATATGTCCAAAAAAAGTGTAGAACTTAAAAGGGCAGATAGATGACATAATTATATTGATTAAAACCCTAGTGCCTACTGTGTTTAGTTTTTAGAGGACTTTGATTTTTATTATTATTATTTTTTTTCGTGAAAATTCTCGTCCGTTATAAATTTCACTGCGGCTCTTAAACTGTCAATCGTAGAGCCATATTTCTTTTCTGTTAAGATACTTATGGAATCCAGCTTTCAAGATATATAGTAAATTCAAATAAATACAAATAAAATAAAAAATACTGGACACATTACGTGAAAAAAAAATTGAATAAAACTTTATTTTTTCACATTTCCGTCAATATCTAAAAGTTGTCATCTTAATCTATCTAATATTCCCAAGATATTCCCTCCCCCTCCCCTTACTTATATATAAGGGCCGGTCAAAAAGTTCACGGAATGACGGTATAGCACTCTAATGCTAGGACATACGGCAACACTTACCTAATTTCCTTCAAAGTAGCACCCTTGGGAGCACACACACTTGCTTCATCGAATCGCCATTCTTAGAAGCATCGGTGGAAGGTCTCTTGAGGAATCTTCCGGGGCTCGGCCATCGCATTTGACTTGATATCCTCCATGGTTATGAAACGTGTCTCCTTGAGGCCCATTTTCAGAGTCGGGAACAGTAGGAGCGAGATTCGGAGGGTATGTTGGCTGAGGGATGACAGGAATGTTTCTGTTAGCGATGTGTGGCTCGGTGCATTATCGTGATGCAGAAAGCACTGTCCCTGTCACTTGTCGCGCTGCTTCCTCCGAACCAAATCACGCATCCTCCGCAAAACTTGCACGTAGAAATGTCCAGTAACAGTCTGTCCAGGCGGTACGAACTCATGATGCGCCAAAGCGTCAAGTCAAAGAATGCAATGATCATCACTTTTCTTTGGATCGGACGAGGCGCATGAGCATGATTTTTTTGGTCGGGAGGGACGATGATGTATCGCCACTCCGATGACTGCTTTTTCGTCTCCGGGTCGTAGCCGAATACCTATGTCTCATCACTAGTGAAAAGTTGTTTGAGAAACGTCGGGTCCTACGTGCGACATTGCGACGAAAGACCAACACTCGCATCTACTTCAAACGGAACATTAACGAAACGGCACTATTCAAGCCTTATTGCGCCTGTGACCAGAGATGCTGTTCCACAAATGTGGGATCGCTATCTTATCGCTTGTTCGTTGTCTGTTGAGGAATTCTGGGAACTTTTTTCCCCTCGTATATAGGATTCATTAACATTTTCCTTTTCCTTAAAATTTTTTGGATTCATTAATAATAGCAATACCATAAGAAACATTTTCCTTTTTATATTAATAATTTTTTGTTTATTTTTAAGGACTATGAAGATAAAACGATCGAGCAGTCTCACGCAAGTTTTGTTCTAAGGTATGATTTGTATACTTATTTAAGTGACTTCTAAAATTATTTTTGTTCGTAATATTCATATGATCAAAAGTATCTGGGCACCCCCGCAAAGTAGTGGATTCTGCCATGAGCGTCACAAAAGCGATAAAAAGATGCAGACAAAGTTGAAATGGGAGGAAAACGCAAGCTAAATGCCTGAAGATGGTGAAACTTTGATTGTGGGAATCTATGAAACGTGAAATTTCTATCCGACTGTCTATTTACACATCCAAACAGAAGTAGCAAAATTTTACGATACGTAGAATCGTTCTAAGCGAAACTAGAATTGATGCGACTAGAATCTCAGCGACGAAAGTCCCCGAGGTTCTCGCGGCTGGAAATGACGCATTGTTCCGCCATGTTCTCTGGAGAAGGAATGGAAGATCCCACGACCAATTTTCAATTTTCCGAGGCATTTTTCTTAATAAAATATTAGGAAAAATCGAAAAATTTTGAATGATATATACTCTATTAACCTGGATTAATTTTATGATACAAAAAAAATAAAGTCGATTTTTTTCCCGTGGAGTTTATTTACCTTTAATGGCTGTTTCTCATGGTTCAGATTCGGTCCTTTTGTTCCCGTGAAGAGAATTATGAGCACGGAACCGTATCTCCATGTTTGGCAACAGTTTGAGGACCTATTCTTGTTTCAACACGATCGTGCACCCGTCCTTGAAGCATAGGTTGTGCGGATATGGTTTGCTTGAATATTGAAGAATTGGGCTGGCCCTCTCAGAAAATGAATCTCAATTTCACACAAAACTTAAGGTTGTCTTGACATTATGGGATGAATTAGAGCGTTAGCGCGAACTAAGCCACGCCGTCCCGAATTGGAACAGAACTTAATACTATTCTTTTAGAAGAATGGTGTACACTTCCAATTGCGACATTTCAAAAACTGGCGGGTAGCATTCCTGATGAAATCGCAGCTGTTATCGCATCAAATAATTGATCCACGCCTTATTAATTTTTTAGTTCTTTGCAGGAAAAGTGTAAAGGTGCCCGGATGCTTTGAATCATTTATTACAGCATTCCAAAATAAGTTCGTTATTACACATGTTGCATAGAAATTAAAACTCTATTAAATCTGGATTTTTAATCAACAAGTATCTCGCAAAATTTATATTAATAAAAAATTATTAAAAAAAATAATAGTATTCTAGAAATTTTAATTTATTTTTATCTTTTTCCGTTTATAGCATCATTTCATTGAACATTTTTATTTTTATTTAATAATATTTTTAATACTTTAAGGAAGCTTTTCGAACAATAACTTTTCAAACCAAACTTTCAATGTTTACTTTTCTTAATAAAGACTCAAGTATAATGGTTGAATATCCATTATATGCAGGGTGTTTCATCTAAAATGAATCAATAGCCAATTTCTAAAATACAAAGCTGACAGTACTTTCAATGGAAGAATTATTGTACAGGGTGATTCGGTCAATTACGTACGATTCTAATTGTTTATTACTCAGGAACATAGGAATGTCATATAGATCTTACAATACACATTACAAATTGGAATTTCAAACCTCATGAGCAACATGCTCGATGTGTGCTCCATTTATCTGTGCAACACGACGAAGCCTGAGGGTGAAGATTTGCAGCACTGCGCCGCACATAAAGAAGTCACACGGGTTAAGGTCAGGACTGGTCGGTGGCCAGCTGAATCCGTCGTTGAAGAGGTTTGGGAAACGGTTGGAGATGAACTTGTTGTTGAATTGATGAGTCAATTCTGTGGGGATTTCTTAAGGAGAAGGTTTCAGCACACGCCCCCACACCATGGAAGAGGTCCGTCAGGCAATCACCGAATCTTGTGCACTGGTTGACAATGAGAGGCGAGGTGCAATGCTGCAAAACTTCACCCTCAGGCTTCGTCGTGTTGTACAGATGAATGGAGCACACATCCAGCATGTTGTTCATGAGGTGTGAAATTCCAATATGTAATGTGTATTTTAAGATTTATATGACATTCCTATGTTTATTAGTTGCTGAATAATAAACCACTAGAATCGACATAATTGACTGTATCACCCTGTACCTTTATGTGAGGAGTTTTTACGTGTATTTCATTTCCAAAAAATAACCCAATGCCATTTTCGAATATGGAATTCAACTTTGAAATATGTAATGGAAACCCCTATTTTTAATGGTATTTTCAGATTGTATTCTTGGTATTCTTGGTGCTTTTTCAATTGATACAACCGTTTAGGAGATAGAGGCATTGAAAGCGTGATGTGTTTGGGTTTAAAGAAACGGCAAAAAACATAAACTGTTCATCAATTTAAACAAAAAACACGAAATAGGGGTTTTTATGTGTATTTAGATTGATTTCGTGTATTTCGTTTAAATTGATGAAAACGTAAAAACCCCTCACATAAAACTACAATAATTCTTCCATTGAAAATACTCCGTCAACTTTGTAATTTAAAAGTTAGCTACCGGTTCATTTTAGGTGAGACACCTTGTCTTGTAGAATAGAAAATCGTCTTCATTTATATTTCGTATCTAATACTTAAGTATTAGGTGTGCAACTTAATTCTGTCGATTATACTTGAGAAGTAGTAATTAGTAAATCAGCATTGGACTTTCATGTGGTAGATGATCTTTACTGGTCCATAATTTCGAAGTTTTGTTCTTTACTTCATGATCTTTACTCGTATTGCTCAGAAATGAAGCCCGACAAGTGCATATTCGTCACTGCAGACCCCATTATTTTCACCGGATGCAAATTACTTTTATCCAGGAGCCTTTGAGAAACATACAGAAGCTAATGCAACTGAAAGAACATGTAAATATTGGTCCAAACAATTCAGGGCCGGCAGTTTCTACTTCAAGATGAGAAGCGCTCGGGCCAACTGAAAGTTTCAGACGCGGCCTTCTCCTTAGACACAACACAGACTCAAAAGGAACTTTCAAAGAGTTTGGACGTCGTTTAGACGAAAAATCCAAGAGAAAGGGTTATAATCGCATTCAGCGGCGCTACACGTATCTTCAACTGATCGCCAGACAGTAGAAGTCTTTTCTGTATAAGATCGTAACCGGCTGAAAGTGGTTTGGAATAATAAACTGAAACGCAAAAAAATCATGGGTCAACTTCGCTGAACTACCTTCCTTGCAGTCCAAGCGTAACATTCACAACAGTGCCATCTGGTGGGATCAGAAGAGGTCGCTGTTCCATGAGCATTTCCCATCAGAGCAGACAGACAAGGCCGACCGTTACGAACAGCAACTGCGAAATCTGTAACATGCAATTGAGGAAAAATGGCTTACTCCACGACCACGCTCATCCTCTTGTTGCTCAAGTAGTAAAGATACTCTTAAACTTTGGTGGGAAGTCGTACTCCACCAGGCGTACTCTTCGGGCATTACTCCTTGTTCCGATCGATGCAGAATCCTTTGGCCGATAGCCGTCATCGAAATGAAGAAATGCGAACTGGATCGCAGATTCCATCTAGTCAAAGAATGAACTGTTCTTCCGCCGCGGAATTCCCAATATTATCTGAACGATAGGCAAAGATGGCGGAAATTCTTTCGGATAAATATGTAACAGTTTCAGAGTAATAAATAAAATTAAAATCAAAGAAATCCAGCACAATTAAGTTTCACACCCAATTGTATTAATAGTAATGTAAAAATGTAATTACAAATGTCATGCGTACTCTAGACTACAGTCAAGCAAACTACGGTTCGACGAAAAAAAAAAAGTTTTTTGATTTCCATATTAGATGCATCCCAAAATTCGTATCAAACAAGCATGGTTTTATATTTAAAAGCAAAATCTGTTTTTGAACCACTTCAAGCTTTGTCAGATGCGTCTGAAGCCTTGATTATCCTGCTCTAAAGGTTGCCTTTATAGCAGGTGCTCCTGAGGCGTTTCCTGGCAGACGGTGTCTTCGGCCAGCAAAGCTACATACTCAATCCATTATCTCTGGTTCACGGAAAATTAAATAGACCCAGAATTAATTAAACTGATGAACATCATTGTGGTTGGGTTGTTTGTTTGTTTACATTGTGGTTACAAGTAGGACATTTAGTATATAGTCTCAATGAATTAATAGATGATTAAACAAAAGCAGCTTTCATGCGAAGTAAAGGTTTTAATCTTTTAAAAGTTTTAAGATATTGTCTTCTTAAAGGTTATAATGAAAGATGACGTAGACGTGTCGTAAAATTTATATTGCCTACTTGAATATACATGCATACAGGTTTTGTTATTTTTTGCAGAAAGATATTAAGAAAATATTTGGATTAATTGCAGAAAAAAAATCACATTATTTTCAAAATTAAACTTTGCAGACATCAAGAAAACTGGCTCGTTAGATTTGCGAAAGGAGGACTATGATGATAAAATTTTGACGTTATACGCACTTCAGGCGAAGCCTACGACAGAGACAAGTCCGGGCACTCAAAAGTCATCTGACCATCGGGGTCCGAGCAACAATCCAACCTTCAATGTTTCCAACAAACGAAAAAAAACACTGATTGTTAAAATCCAAAACGGAGACAATGAAGGTTGGATTGTTGTTCGGACCCTGATGGTCACGTGCCTTTCGAGTGCCAGGGTCTTCTTTCTCGTAGGCTTCACACTTCAGGCAAATAGCGAGGAAGACAATTTGACAATTGTTATAATCGGAAATTTTAAGAGATTAAATTATAAAAATCATTTCTAAACGACGCTTTTTCGAGAAATAAGAAGACGTGGAATGTACCGGGTGGGCAAGAAATAACATGAGGTGTTCAGAGCTCGCTAGCGGGAATTCTATTAGGCCAAATGCAGTACATTTTGGTGTATATACTTAGTGGAACATGCAGTTTCGATTTCTGCAAAAAAAAAAAAAAAAGTACCAAAAGTCGCCATAGGGGGCGCTTATTTCAAGAAAACAATGAATACATTTGCATAAGCGCGTTCCGTGTTGAGCAATCATGACAATAAAAGGCAAGGCTGAGGATTTCCCATCATTCACGAACGAATGGCCTGACGATGACGCTTACTCTGCCTGCCCGAGTGGCCAACCGGGTATGGTGCCGCGCTGGAAACGAATAACTGCGGGTTCGAATCCAGCTGCTGGCCAGCGTAAGCTGTGAGGCCATTTTCCCAGACTTTCTCTGAGGTTTGAATGTCTGCCTGACCGGGCGTTATTAGTCAAGTTGTTTTATCAGAAGAGCGACAATGCAAGTGCTGCCCTTCGTGAATTCCGGCGATTGAAAACGTTACGAAGAGGACCGATGAGCATAACTAACTTACGGAAAATGATTGAACGATTTGAATCTACCGGAACTCTAGGAGTGCAACCAGGCCGGGGACGCAAACGAATCAGGCAGCAACACGTCGAAGAAGTTGCAACTGCTGTTGTGGAACAGGAGATGACTACTGTGCAGGGTACCAGCAGTGCACACGCAATAGCACGCCAAACAGATATCCCATATTCGACGGTGAGGAAAATATTGCATAAGATATTGACATTTTATCCCTATAAACTCACACCTGTTCAACAATTGCTTCATGGAGATGAACGTACCCGAACTGACTTTTCGTTGATTTTTAGCACGTATGGAAGTGGATGATGCATGGCCATGGCAAATTTTATGGAGTGATGAGGCACATTTTTATTTGAATGGTGATATCAATACCCACAACTGCCGTATTTGGGCTGCATCAAATCCACAAGTGTGTCGGCCAACTCCTATGCATTCACCGAAACTAACAATATGGTGCGGCTTTACTGCTTTTTTCATCATCGGCCTGTACTTTTTTGAAGAAATCCGTCCCCGTGGACCGGTGACTTGTTCCGTCAATTCTGCCAGGTATGCCGATATGCTTGAGAATTTTGTGATACCACGATTGCAGGAAAAGGGTTGTCTGGATTCTACCATTTTTATGCAGGATGGTGCGCCATCGCACATCGGACGTCAGGTGCAGCAGATCTTGCGAGAACGTTTTTCAGACAACAGAATCATTAGTCGTGCATTTCCCATGGTATGGCCACCCAGGTCGCCTGATCTCAACCCTTGTGATTTTTGGTTATGGGAATATTTGAAAAGCCTTGTGTATCAAGCACATGTTCCTGACCTCTCAACCTTAAAGGATCAAATAACGTTACATATCAGACTAATTAATGCAGATATGCTGCGAGCTGCCGTAGAAAATGTCGTGTACCGCATGCAGCTATTGGAACAGCACACTGGTGGTCACATTTGTAATTAAAAATAAAACATTGTTTATTGTTGTTACTAAAGTTGGTTTGTACGGTATTTGTTCATTTGACAATTGTTTTCTTGAAATAAGCGCCCCCATGGCGATTTTTGGTACTATTTTTTTTTTTTTGGCAGAAATCGAAACTGCATGTTCCACTAAGTATATACACCAAAATGTACTGCATTTGGCGTAATAGAATTCCCGCTAGCGAGCTCTGAACACCTCACGTTATTTCTTGCCCACCCGGTATATATATAAATGATATGATCAGACTACGTATCAGAATAATTGATGATGATTTATTGTACAGGGTCTTGCTGGGTAGCCTATCCGCTCGACTGCAAGAAAGAAAGCCAAACAACTGAAGCATCATACATTGTTACATTATAAGTCGACCAAATTTAGGGCTTATTATTGGTAGAAATATGATTAACAATGGTCGAAAAACGAAGATGTGACAATGTATGAGCGGATAGGCTATCCAGCAGTACTGCCCTGTATACAGGTTGTTCTCGAATAATGTGTCTAAACTTAGGGGGGGATCAAATCTAAGCAACATTTCCCTCTTTCATTTTTTTCTCTGGGGTATTGTTTTTGAGATAAAAAGCGTTGAAATCCTACCTGCAGGAAACAGTTGTTTGGATAGATACTGTAGGGACACTTAAAGACATTGGTATACGAGACACCAGCGGGGTCCGATGAAGATCTGGTAGCCAGAATCGCTGTAGCTGCAGACCAGATTCGCGAAGAACCAAGAACTCTTGAACGTATACTTCAGTCCATGCGGCAACGTTGTGATGTATACATTCATGCCAGAGGGGGTCAATTTGAGCGCTTATTGTAAAACATTTGCATGTTTCATAAAAAACAAGCCACGTTATTGTACTGTATGCAGTGTGTTTTTGATCTTTTTATTACATGCCTGTCCAACATTTTTTATCTCAAAAACAATGCCCCAGAGAGAGAAAATGAAAGAGGGAAAGGTTGCTTAGATTTGATCCCTTTATCAACCCCTCCAAGTTTGTACCCGTTATTCGAGAACAACCTGTATATTTGCAGAATGCATTGCACAAAGTGAGTAAATCCATCTAAAATTGGTCCACTTCTTGTCCAACGTCGCATGGATTTATAAAGTTGCCGGATAGTGTTCTGAGAGATGTCTTGCCATTGACCTCGTGTTGTCGACATTCTGGTGTTGCAGGTGACTTCCCACCTCCATTCCACATATGCTAAATAGGAAAAAGATCTGGCTGGCCAAGACATAATTGAACCGAGGAAAACGTCTGCCCATCTAGTCCAGGATGAGGCAAAGACTATCCAAAGTAATGAGGTATCGCAAGTACAAGGACGATCTAAGGATACGCGTCTGATTTGTGGTCGGGGCGTCATCTAGTTGAAAAGCCCCAAGCTCCGCACCACAGCAGAACACAATCAAAAGGCTCGTAGAATAACCTCAACGTACCGTTATGTTGTAAGAGTGCCACGGAGGACTACCAAGAAAGTCCTATTGTCGGATCGCTGACATGCGTCGATAAGAGCAGGGTCCTGTACCGGCCAGGAACGAGTGCGAAATTTTGGTAATCTGCATATCCGCTGGAAAGATATTTGATGTTAAGTTTCGATTCATTTTTCGGAGTGGGTCAAATTTATTTTTATTAAATCAAAAACTATATTTTGTTTAAGAAAATTTTAATTAGAACTTTAACAAAAACGTGACAACTCTTAAAAAATACGTGAGTTAAGTACTGTTATTCTTACGATATGTAGCAAATATAAATACTACACTTTTTAGAAGGTTTTGTCATCAAATTAAGTGCAGGGCGATTTTAATGTAAAAATCATTATTTTTTCTTTATATTATTATATTAATGAAGAACAAAAGACTTCTCTTAAGAAACTGTTCTTCTTCGTCTACTTTAAATTAATTCTTTAAGCGCTTTATTTTTCCAATTTTATGTAAATACTCATTTTGTACAAAAAGCCTTATGAATATGTTATCCTCTTAAAAGTGACATTAGAGTGATTTATGGGAAAGATTTCTTTTTTTAAAAGGGAGTTTTATTTTTTTTAATATTTCCTGCAATGTCTACCATGCCGAAAAAAAATCGGTTGAATGGGAGAAAAGTCAGAGAATCCAACGCACACATTTCTCTCCGTTTTTCTGTTTGTTTTTTTTTTTCTTTTTTCTCCTCTGAATATTTCACGTGTTAACCGGTGAGCATGTGAAGAAATGAAGGAGGAGGGAACCTTTTAGCCTCTTTTTCTGTCTCGAATTTTTCCTTGCCGGTCTAAAACCTGCCGGTGTTGCAGGGGGTGGACTGGCGGGTGGGACACTCGGGATCGATTCCTGCGGTGTGTTTCTGAAGTAAGCGAGGCGGGTTTAATCCGTTGCCGGAATTTCACCGTTGATTCCAGTGCGACTCAGCAAACAAGCGCTTTTGACGGCGTCTTTCACATGTTTGGAATGGGGGAAGGGAAGGGAGCTTGAGAGAGAGAGAGAGAGAGAGAGTATGTATGTGTGCGCACGCGAATGTGTGTGCTGGGTAGAAAGGGGTTCGCACTCCTAATGTCCCCTCCTCCACCAACCAGCAGTTGCAAGCGACTCGGCATGGGATTTTCGCCGGCGCTGGTTAAAAGAATTCGCCTCCCGTCTGCTAAGAGAGGCTTTGCAATTAATGCCGTTTATGGGGAAAAAAGAAAAAAGGAAACGTCGACCAGCGGAAGAGGAAGTCAATGCGAATTAAAGACGAAAGTTTTATTAAATTAGCAGGGCATTTGAACGGATGCAGAGGGAAAGAATGGCGTAAAATAATACTCAAGACATTTGGTTCGCAAAATGGATCTGAAAAGAAGAATTGAAAGGAAAATTAAAGATCAGGAAAGATTAGAAGACGAGTGAAAAAGGAAAAAAAAAAGAAAATTCCATGGGGGTGGGCGGAATAAAGCGAGACCAGTTTCTGATAAAATTCCGTTTTCACTGAGAAAAAAGTTTTCTAAATAGAGCGCTCCCTGTCTTGCGTTAAGATTACATTCCATGAAACTCGATCCAAGTTCAATTATATGTTTGTTGGAATTAGACCTACTTGTAAAATATTAAACACACAGGATTTTTACAAAAATAACAAAAGCAAGTAAACAAAAAGACAATTACACATAAAGGGAAGTAAAAAGAAAATAATTACTGCTGACCACTCATCCACATAAAAAATATCTGCAATATTGGATAGGCTTTATAGAAAAACTTCACTCAACCCCAGGGACTTTATTTATGCATTTTTTCAAGCTCGTTTTACAAAAGGAAAGGAAAGTTACCAAATCGATTGTCTGTTCGTGAGAATGTGACGCTACCAATTTGACGTCCTATACGAAGTATTTTTAATTAAACTTGGAATGCCTTTGATATCCCTTTCGTTTACCATTGTAATGTCGTATGTTCTACTACTTAATATTAAAAATACATCGAAAACGTAATTTTTTTCCTTAAGGGGACCTTTTCCTCTTTTCCCCCACTTCCGAAATTCAATTCATTAGCGTGCAACTTCATTCATAAATAAAATATAAAGTTCAATTAAAACATTTAAAACTTTTTTTTAACTGCCTGTTTAATAAACTAATTCTGACAGTCTTGAATTTTTCATTTGTTTTTTTTTATTCATTATCATTGTATGCGAATCGCCAGAAAATTTGAAGATTTTTGAAAACAGAAAAGAAAAATAGTTTCAAAAATCGTTCACTTGGCAACAACTATCATATAACGTCACAAAAACATGTTTTAAAGCATTTTCTTGAATAACTATCTGGTTTTATTTCTGCATGTATCAAGCATTTACTAGCAAATACATATATAAAATTAGATTACGAGAGGTGTTCAATAAGTAATGCATCGCATTTTTTCATCAGCCACTTTATACTGAACAAAATAAAAAATTTATATTCAGAATCCTTAACCTTCTCGCAACACTCAGTTTTATCTTCTTCCGCTAGATAGTAACGAAACAGATAGCTTACAAAATGGAATCTATGAGTGGTGCGCGTCGCAAACAAAGAGCACTAATCGAATTTCTTTTGATGGAAAATGAGGCCATGGCAACATTCACAGGCGCTTAAAAATGTCTATGGATGAATATAAACGCTAGTCAGTCGTTGGGTGAATCGATTATCGTCACCGGAAAGAGGTCGAAGTTAAGAGACAGACCTGCATTATACCGCAGGGGAATATACGGGATGATGACAGACCTGCGATGTACCGCGGGATGATAGTTTGTGTCCGGCAAGATGGACTGACTATTTCCGAAACCGCACATCTTCTAGACATTTCCCGAACAACCATTTCAAGGGTTTATCAGGACTGATTAAACAACCAAAAAGTAACCAGCCAGAGACAAGCTGTGGTCTCAAACGACTCGTCGATTCAAGGGGGTGAGCGTAGGATGGGAATGCTTATTCGTGCGAACAGAAACGTCACGACTCGTCAACTAAACATGTAGTACAACACTGGAACGCAGAATAACATTTCTGAACACACTACACGCCGTGCATTGGCAAGGATGGGCTACAATAGCCGACGGGCAGTTCGGGTACCTTTGATCTCCACCCAAAACCGCAAAAAACGTCTCCAATTTGCTCGTGGTCCCGAAGACTGGAAGAAGATCTGCTGACGGATGAATCTCGTTTCCTATTGCACCATGCAGAAGGCCGACGCAGAATTTGGAGACAACAGCATGAAGCGATGAACTCGTTTCCACTGTTCAGGCTGATGGAGGCTCTGTAATGGGCTGGGAAATGTTTTCCTGGCATACTCTTGGTCCGCTGATACATGGAGAAAAACGCCTTAATGGTCAGGGCTACTGAACATTATTGCCGACCATGTTCGTCCCTTCATGGCTACTGTGTTTCCTCCATCGGAAGAATACTTCGAGCAGGTCAAAGTTCCGTGTCACAAGGCTCGTATCGTCATGGAATGGTTCCAGGAGCACGATAAGGAATTCAACTTACTCCTGTGGCCACCACAATCTCCAGATATGAGCCCAATCGAACATCTTTAGGATGAGCTGGAACGGGTTATTTGAGGCATGGATCCACCACCATCCAATAAGCTTCAACTAGGAGCACCTGTTTGCATCCGCATGGACAAACATTACGGAACAATACTTCCAGCGGCTAACTGAAACCATACCATGGCGAATTCGTGGTGTTATAACTGTTAGGGGTGGCGCAACACAGTATTAGGAGGATGTTCCTTATAAACTGGTCACTTAGTGTATGCCTGTGTAGCTAAGGATTTGGAGCACAATGTGATATAATTAAAACTTCAATAGATCAAACGTGAACTGCAAAAAGGAAAAGAAAAACACAAACCCACAATGAGAGTTTAATAAAAGCTCGAATGTACATTTCGCTGACAACGTCAGCTTCTTCAGATCAAACGTGCTTTGAATAAAATAAACTTTTTGCGTTATTTATTAAACGGCCCTGTTGGTTTGCTATCTGGACTATACAAGGAACGCTACAATCGGTTAATCCATCCATTTCTATATAAATACAGGAAATTTTTTCTGTGCTGTTCTGTTAATAAAATGCTCTGGAAGAAGGCCGGATCAAACTGCATTAGTTATTTCTTGACAGCTCAGTAGGTTTTTCCAATGCATTCTCTTAATAGGAATTAAAATATTTGTACATCCTCTCATTTGCTTTTTTAATTTTTGCCAAAGGAAATCTTTGTAATTTAATATTGTTATTTTGGCCTTTGAAATAGCTATCAGAAATTTTTATTGTTTGACAAATTTTTTGCTTAAATTATTATCAGGCTACATGTCAAGATTTTATTAGATAATTTATGTTAAATTTGTATTTAGGCCTACTTAAAAATTAATTCATTTAAAAATTGGTTCATTAAGAAATTTTAAAATTCATTTTTATGATTCTTTTTTTTATAGTTTTTTTTTCATTTATTTAATTTTTTGTTGAAGTTTTTAAAAATATTTGAAATTAGAGCTCATTAATTTGTCGTTGGCTAATTTTGGCTAAACTACTCGCCACAATTTATTTTGTAGTCTGATCAAAGCTGGCTGACTTTTCAGATGAGTTACGTTTGCTATGGAGCGAAAGTGGGACAATCATTTAGAAACGCCTAAATAAATCACCCCCCCCCCCCCCCCCCTACTATTGGGAGATTACTTAGGAAGCATTATGGAGTGAATATTTTGTTGAAACATTTCGGCATCTATCGGCAAGAATCAGTTACTTCTTTCCAAAAGATACGGAAACAAAGTATCCATGCTTTTAGCTAGGAACCAAACAAGTATTCACGGTGGTTCAGTTGGTAGAAACGACGAAGTAGATATTCGCGGTCATTAGTTCAAATCCAGGTCGCGAATTTTTTTTTCTGCATTTCCTCTTAACACAAAGACGAAGAGAAAACTTTATATCGAATGTGGCCCATTCCATAACTCGTCAGAGTAGATGTTTTCTGGATGGGTTGAGATCCAGTGAATTGGTCACCAGGTGAGTTATGGAACGTCAGTCTGGTGCTATTCAGACCCAATCGTTCACAATCCTTGCACGATGGACGGAACAGTTATCTTGAAATTGTGGATCGAATGGAAGGATTTGTTTTTCCTTTAGAAACTGACCAAATCGCAAGGTTGGTTCGTTAGGATTTAGAGCGCATCAACATCTAGGTCTTTTTGCGTCCTTTCATATACATTTCATGTATCTTTACGCATTCCGGAGACAATTCCACAAACATCCAGGCCCATAGCAAACTTTTGAATTCGTGACCAGGCAGAATTGATAATTGGAATGCCCAGGCCCCAGCGCTCTCGGTGACCGGCGACAAATTGTAAATACTATACTGACTTCATGCTCTTGGTTACTCAAAAATGTCAAATAGTATAGCGACTTCATGCTTTTGGATACCCTCCAACACTTGAAATCCAAAACGTGACTCTTCGCCGCCTTACTGTACATTCCGATTTGAAGGCTTCCTCAGCTTTTAGCATAAACTTGGAACGTCGTCAATAGTATACAAGCAGTATCTACATATGTCAGGTCATATTATGCCACAAGCCTGTCAGGCGAATTTTCCTTTGTATGGATGTTATTCTTTGGAAGTACACGGGTTATACGATTGAAAACGTGTAATTCATGCTGTTCTCCGTGCTGTTGTTCTGAAATTGTTTGACTGGGTCAATCATTATGCTATTGCAGCAGTTAATGACGAATTTGGAAACTATTAGTGGTTGATAATCGGCTCAAATGCCCATGGCTCTGATGTGTCATAATCGATTTTCAACCGCTGTTCCTCCGTTTGTGCTTGTTCCAATTTCTTCCACTGTGGACATGAACATTTCAACATTTCTCGTCACCTCTTTCAGGTGTGACATTTTCTCAACCAAAAAATATAGCTCCTATTTGCCGTTCGGTCACTTCTTTACGATCTGAACACCAAGATAATATGAAAGTAATACTTATGCACAGGAAAGTTCATCACGGTTATTTACAAAAAATTTCAATATCATGATCTTTTCAACTGCTTACGTTCCAGGCTGACATTTTAAACGTTATTTCTTCTAATATTAGATAATTATATTTATGTAATTATTCAAAATTTAATACTTTGTACCAAATTTATCTAAAAGCGTGCATTTATTTTTTTTTTCAATCTCGGCTTACCGTCATATTCTATTCCCAAGTGTAGTTTAAATTTTTTTTATATTTTCATTTAGCTAGTTTTAAATGATATTTTATTGAAAATTATATCCAGTCTTCTCTTCTTCCAGAAGCTGAGTAATATTCGGCTTAATATTGTTTATTCTTTTTTCAAGGAACATAAGTACATCGGTGCTTAAATTTGTTAATCTGTTTAACAACCTTTTAAACGGTAACCATGGAGAGATAATTAAATTGAACGAAGTAAATTGAGGAGGCCTTACAGTACAATATTGTTTGATACCTAGACAAAGGCTTCTATTTCGTTTTAAACGCTAGTTGAAAAAATGTCTCCTAATTTAAATTTAAGGATATGGTGGAATCATGGATTGCATTTTTTTAAAGAACTTGACTTTTTAAAAATGCATTCTTCGGTGTAGTTTCCAGTTTTACAAAAAAATAATAATTTATACGGTTCCTTCTCTTGTCATGTGAGCAAAAGTCTTTCCCTTAAATACGTGTTTGTTCTTTCGTGTTTGTTTGTCTGGTTCTTGTTTCCTCGTTGAATTCGTTGAAAAATGGTTCAATCCACAATCCATTTCTTTCGAAAGAAGAAAAGAAAGGGAGTCGAGAATTAGTGAAAATATAAAACCCTGTGGTCGTGTTAAGTGAGCGAACGAACAGGAAAACGGGTGGTGAGAGTGAAAAAAAAAGTGCGCAGAGTTCCACCAGAAGATATCCATTCTCGTTCATTTAGTTTGAATTCGGTCGAATGTTGAGGAGGGAAGAGGGTGTATGTGTGAAGAGGAGGGATGAGAAGCGTTTTCTTTCATGCACGCGCGAGCCTGATGCTTGGGTTTACCAAGTCTTCCTCGTCCAGAACGTTTATTGCCTTCTAGATAAGATACTGTTTCTTCAAATAAAAATTTCATTCCCCTTTTTCTTATCTTCTTCATTAGCGTCGCTTGTAAATCTTTCCAAATTCAATTAAAGTTCGAAGGAAGAATTAGTGTCTCCCTTAATTCCTTCGGCAATCTGTTGTTGCAGCCCCCAACTGCAAACATTGCACCAAGGTCTAAATGAAGTTTTTCTGGATAAACGAACACCCCCGTGCAGTACGGGGGCAGCGCTAAACCGAAAAAGAGAAAAGAGGGGGAGGGGGGATTGGAAAGGAAAAGAACAAGAAGGGAACGCGGGGAAAGAAAACAAATCCAACTTTGCTAAGGTTTCCAATTAGGCTTATTTATGAGCCGCTCGATCTTTTTTACAGATCAGAAAGGCTCGGATATAATTAAAATCCCTTCGGCTCGTCAATATGAAAACCATCCGACATTTCAATGAAATTTCTCTATTGTTAGACGCTATAAAGGGCCGAGAGTTAGATGAAAACTTTTCAAACCGAAACGGCGTAGTTTCGCCCACGTCACTCTCAAGTATTTCATAAAATTCGTTAATTGTCCTATTCGTTAATTTAAAATTTTACAGCATTTAATGGGTGCGTAAACTTCAAAATAGTTTTCTTTTACAACCCTTTAAATTATTTAAAATTTTATGTTCCTGCATTAAAAAAAGTCAATGAACGTTTAATCCTTTTTTCTAATTTTAGAAAGTCCTTTTCTCTAATACATTCTTGAGGATAAAAGTTTCTTTAAAATTTGTTTCAGGTCAAAACTTCTACTCCAGATTACTTCAAAGTTTCCATCAAGTTTATGGACGGTTGTTTCATGTTTATGGTGACGAGAATGCACTTATTGTAGTTGTATTGGAACCCATTTCTCCACCACCCATTATACTCTATGTGATGGCGCTTTCTTCTAGCAATCGCTCGACATCTTAGTTTCCACTGTAAGACGCTTCTACGGAGAACAGCAAGGTCGATTCGGTTCCACTCCTCGTGATAGGCTTTCCATAATCCAGAAACTGTTCTCGGACGTCTTACATGAAGAGCTCTTTTGTAGAGACCGAATCCACAAAAATCCATCGGGTGACTTGACAGGGATGTTTGAGAATGGGATAACCTTAATCCTAATTTTCTGTTTCATTCAAGCACATACTGGAATTGATTTATCTGTATGGCTAGATGCTTTGTCCTCGTGGATGTACACGTCCTTCTCCCTAGGGACGCACAACTGTGGGATATCGATACGATATGTGTATTCGAAGACATTTTTCTGACAGTAGTCGGCATTTATCTTTATTATATCTAACTTTTTGATGGTCAGACGTCCATTATAGCTGTACCGATCGACTCGATCAGGTCGAGTCGTATCACCCTGTTGTCGATAAAAACATTGTCCCTGTTGTGATTCCATCTCCCGATAATTAGTAGACTCAAAGCCTCATCCCAGGTGACCATGTTCTTCCCTTTGTCGCCTGCCAAATAGCGTTCATACAGTTCTCTGCTGTTGGTACGCCTCTCTGCAATGAGTCTTGGCAACAAAGCGTGAACTCGAGCCTTATGATGACGTTTTAATTTCAAATCTTGACGAATAATACGGTTTACCTATTCAACAGAGATTCCAATCTTGCTTGCAATGTCCCATTGTGTTGACGGTTTTTCCGTTAGGAATAGCTTCTTCACTATTAGAATGTTAGCCTTAGTACAGAAAGAACGGGGGTGCGCTTTTTGTTTAGCAGCACTGCACTGTTGATTGTTTGGATCTATTGGTCTTTTGCTTGTTATACCATTCTTGGAAATAATGAAACCTTTTCCTTTACGCTGTTCTATTATGCTCTTAAGACTAACCAGCGTCGGAAAAAACTACAACGTAGCCCTCCCAGAACGAATCAATTTTTGAGGGCATTTTGGCAGCGAACTTGAAAATGAAGAACAAAATTATAAGTTCGATTGTTTCCGAACTCACGTATAAACTTTCACGAATCTTGTTCATTTCAAATCTGTGCTACGACTTTTTAACAATCGTCACCTTAAATATGAAACAACCTTCCGTATGGT
This sequence comes from Rhysida immarginata, assembly GCA_023313115.1. NCBI lineage: Eukaryota > Metazoa > Arthropoda > Chilopoda > Scolopendromorpha > Scolopendridae > Rhysida > Rhysida immarginata. The sequence continues at coordinate 563,238 of JAHWFO010111979.1, read as the reverse complement.
TCTGTTATATAAACTCGTTATTTACATATGTATAAGAATGTATATTCTGCATATAAATTTATCGTTGACAGTTTTAAGTTTTACATTTTCTGAAACTTTGTTTCAAATACTTAAACATTTGAATTTTTACTACTTCCCTAGTCACTTATTTCTCTTCTCCCTCAAAATGCTAACATCCAGTATAAGTTCTTCAGAAATGACAAATGAAACGAAAACGAAATCTTAAAATTACTGTCTTGTGTGGCTGTTCGTCCTTTGATTGGTCGCTTGAACAGAAATAAAACAGGAGGAAAGTGTCATTTGTGGTGGAGGGGAAAGCCAGTCCCTCGAGCTGTGTTATATGTGTGTGTGCGCGCGCGCGGCTTTTTATCTGCATATGTCGCGGGTCATTGCCTTCGATTGTGGTTCCATCTTCCATCATTTGGTCGTAGGGACGGCAGAGTGGCGTTCAGGAAGGAGACCCTAATGACCCCCTTGAAAAAGGCAGTTTCTTGGGGAGAGCAACAGGAAGACTTCGCTTTCTTCTCCGCGTTTTTCCTCCTTGTTCCTTCTATCCCCGAGCTATTTGTTTCACATTGTCTGTAGCTCAGCGAGATTTTTTATTTGTTTAAACGGGTTTCCATAAAACTCTTTTATCTTCTTCCCTTTTTTTAGTCTCCTCTACATTAATCTCTGAGTTTTCTTTTTAATCCGTTTTTTCTACAAGTTTCATTAAAAAAAAATAACCATATATTTTGTTGCAAGTCGGTAACTTATGTAAAGAATGAAACCTCCCCAATGCTTTTGCAAACTTGTCTTATAAATATCAGCTTACATAAAGCTCCATCAAATCAATAAGATATCAAGTTCGCAATCTATTGCCATTTCCCTTACAGATATATTAATGTATCGTTATTTACAACTAGGACTTCTGTACCAACATATCGGCTGCTTTAATTTGATTGGGCCATTAAACTGGCCAAATGGGGATTTATTATCATATAATTACAAGCGATTAGGCGAAATTTTTGATTTATGACTGGAAATCTATACGATATTAAAAATGAGAGCTTGTATTTGCAAAAGGTAATTAAGTGAATATATACGTTCTTAATAATGTAATTTCTAGACCAAATAAATATCTCGCATATTCAAGAAATTGCTACTATAAGTATTTAAGTTATAAATATTTAAGTTATACAGGGTCGAGCTTTTTTGCGATGCACACTTGTCAACACAGGTGCTGAACCAGATGTCTGCTGCAGAGGCGTTGTACAGTTGTTCTCGGTAGCTTTCTTTTGCATTTCTCGTTCATTTGGGCTATCAATGTATCGACGGTAGCGCGTCGATCACTCTTAACCAGCCGTCGCAAGCGCCGCTCATTAACGGCCCGTAGTCCCCTACAGTTTGCACGCCTGGAATGCATATCTTGTCCATTCTTCCCTTCATTCTACACTTTCACCACGGCACTACGCGAACAGTTCACGAAAGCTACGGTTTCTGAAATGATGCCGCCTTTTGAACGAAGGTGGTACCCGATGATAATATCTTCTTCAAGTTCTATTAGGTTTCGTGCTTTCCCCATGATGATGACTATTGCTGTACGAACTGTTCCTCTGAAACCATCTTTATATGTCTTCCAATAGGCAGGTTTATCCGCCCCCCACCTCCTGTGATGGGCACAACCGTATTTACATAAACCTACGTGGCGATCACAATTCAGTGACTCGACCCTGTATAACTAACCTCAGATTGCCTCATAAAACGAAAATGAAAACAACAAACAGAAAGTGGTCTGTCATGATTGTTGCAGTTTCAGTTCGACTTTGATTTTTAATGCCGACAAACCAATGGAAACTTTCGGTGCATGATGGAGGATGATTAGAATTTATTTTCTCATATATTCAGCACTCTTGAGAAGGGTATTCCTTTTGGCAACATTCCCGTATACTTAGCTTGATCCCAAGCAAATCGCTGCAATATCGGGAATCAGACACTTGACTAAATCAATCGGTTTCGGATACTCAATTGCGTCGCTGAAGTTAATTTAACATGTCCACGCTTCTAAATAAGACTTTAAAATGACCTACGGCCAGTTTGAATTGGCGAGATAAGATTTGAAATCAATCTAAAAGTTTCGGGAGAGGAAAAAATTAAATTTGGTTTACTTAGAGCCTAAAACCTTTAAGTTCAGGTCTCCAAATGCGAATCCTATAAATGTGTGCAGTCACCGATTGGAAATACTGTCCTAACAGTAAATAAATAACAGGGGGGAAATGATGAACTCTATCATCATTTATTTATTCATTTTTTGTTACTAATCGTTTTGTATCCCGAAAAAGATTATTTATAAAAAATAAAAAATTAGAAGATCCAGCTTGAGCATAACAGTTAGTTATAATATATATATATAGCATGGATGACACGATTTATACAAATTCCATCTACACAGTTCATAACGAAATTTCTAACCAAATTTCTTAAATAATTCATATTTCATAAATATTATTATTATTACATAGTTGGAATGTACTATATAGAGAAATTGGAATCACAGAATGTATAAATTATGGAAGGCATCATTCCTATACTTGAGGGTTTCTCTAGTGACGTTAACCGTGTTGTCGAGTTACTGCATCCCGCCCCCTTACTACAGATATAGATCAGTCGTTGAAACCCCGTTAATACAGTGACAATTCGGGCCAATGCGAAACTGGTCAGGCCACAGCTTAACATCATTGCTCTAGTCATCAAAATATCGTGAAGCCCTAATGAAAAGGACCCAATGTTGATCATCTACTAAATGTCTATACGGTTCCTTAAATTAACTTTATGATCAGGTCCAATTCATTATAGTAAGCAGTAATGGAGGTTTAAATGTTCAGGGAAATGGCGGACCGAATAACCTTTATTACAAGGTGCTTTCAAAGTTTCCGAGGGCTTTCGTGTGGGAATGTAAAACAGAATAGTCAGAATGCTTAAAGACACCAATGTGGCTTCACATATGAAGAGTTGCTGCTACATCCCTCAAAGTGCGTCAAGTTTTTTGACCCGAAACAATTTGAGTACCGTTCTGTACCCTCGCTATTCTCCTTACTGCCATTGGAAATTCTTCTTTGTTGGGGTCGTTGCATTAATTCCCAAGAAGGCTTTGAGTTCATGAAGGGGATGGAGTTCTTAGCTCGTATTTTGAAGGGGAGGCAGGTCTTTACAATTTCAAATAAATATGTACAATTTAGGTTGAAATTTTTTGATAGAAGCTCTAGTATATTTACAAGTAGCCGATAACCACATAACTGTATCATAAATTAATTTTGGAACGATTTAGATTCGACAACTATAATAATTTCCAAGTCAAAGACTTAACTAGAGCATAAAATGCCTTATACCAGTACGAACTTGAAATTTATTCCAGTATCAAAGTAGTTTCCCAATAACTTCTAAAATTGGCTAAACTACTAAAGTCAAAAGCAGGACTTGCTACGTAAAATTTACTGGATAGCAGTTTTGTTCCGAAAAATTATAATTGGCACAAATCTTTTAATTTAGCAACATTACCCTCAATTATTCTTATGGTCAAGTTTATCTTCGGTTATATTAAAGGCTTTCGTCAAAAAATTATCATCAACACAAGCAATCAAGTCAAAATAGAAAATGGTATTTGTGATGGCAGGTAACATTTAGGGAATGGTCCTACATAACCCACTAGTTTTTTGATTTCTAAATTTTTCAGATTTTCGAAAAACTGATTCCTTGAAATTGAATCAAAACGTCTTCACTTTATCAATGTCCACAATATAAAGGACACCAGTTTGGTTATTGACTTCCATTGCTTTGACGTAATTAGTTATTAAAATACTCAGGCTTACCTGGGATCCCATCGAACTGTTTTGCTCTCCATAAGTAAGATAAACTACTTAAAAATCACTTTTGCAGCTAATTTTACTGAAGATAATAAAATAGAAATTTGACGATATTCCACTATTCAGGCGTTGCACGGGATTTAAAAATAGACACATGTGAGGACTTCTTTAAAATGCTTCATGTCTACGATCAATTGCAGAAGATGAACAAACAGAACATTTTTATTTTCCCTAGTTTTTAATAACAAACCAGCGATTGGACCATCTCGTTGATTAAGTCTTAAATTCATCGTTGAAATAACTCACGGCAATAAAGAAGATACCGCGACGATATCAGTATTACTAACAATACTAATCCCCGGAGGTGAATTTACGTTATTTGGATTGTCAATCCATTTCATATATTGCAGATTATTATCAGAGGCAAATTCCTATTTATCGGGGACCCGCTTGATCAGATGAAATGCCATAAATTAAAGCGATATTGGGAGTTCTTAATGTTATTTCGAATGGCTTTGCGAATTTCTTTCTTGTATTCTTTGCGGTACTGTACTGCAGTCAAATTATATAATTCAGTTTATTTAATCTCTAAAAATTGTTGATTCAACTATAACTTTATTTTCTATTTATTGTAGAAATTATAATACGTCACGGTAAGTACAATTTGCACAATATTCTTCAGACCGTATTTAGGCCAGTATAATATGAAATCCAATCTAGTTTTGACAGCAATAAACAAGTTCCAATTCATATTCCTAAAGGAAATCAACGTAAGTGATTGACCCGCTTTTTCTTCATTGTAATTTTACCATTGAAGACGGCGTCTTCTTAGCACTAGATGGTCGCAATGCGGTAACAAAATGTTTCTCATCACATTTATTCCCATTATGATTGAGTGGTCACTAGTGGGACAGTTAGCGAAAGAGCGTAGTTATTCAAAGCTGAAGTGAATCTTTATCAAAATTTATATTGAAATCAACAACTATTATAATTTACTTACATTCAAGAGCTCGAATAATGTCCACGAGCACTTCAACATTAACATAGTTCGATTTGTATAGCTAAAATGTTAAATAACAGTTCCAAATATTCGCACTCCAGTGTAAATATTTTAAACCATTGCCAAACCCTTTACATTAATTCAAGCGTGCCATTCTTTCCTAACCATAATTGCTACTCCGGTTAGATCATTACGTGGAATGCGTTGGAAAACTAATGTCACCATTCTCATGTAAACTTGTTAGCTGAGTTTAAGTTATTATGCAAATGGAAACCTAGCCTAACCAGATATCCAAATCATCCAGTTTGTTAAACATTGACCAAATATTGACAAATTGATACTGTTCGAATTGAAGGAAATATTTTAAGGTTCGTATGTTGCAAAATACTAGGTTCAATGTCCTCGTATCATTTCTCTTCTTGTAAAATATATGAGAAAAATTGTGGACTGATCTCATAATCTCCAGCTATAAAATTCTCTCATTGGCTCATTCATCCCGTAGAAAATCTTGCGATTGTCTTTTGAGTCTCACTAATAACACCTCAGATGCGGTGATCTTTTAATCAACAATTTTCCAAATTCACCAACATCCAGACTATGCTCTATTGATGGAACTTTTTCACCGAGGTTCCAGTGCACATTCTAGCAGCCGTATATTTGCATGGCGGGAAATTCCAGCCTTCTTTCCCTCATATTTTTGTTTTCTTGTGTAGATGTTCTTTGCTCCAAGAATAATCTTCCCCATGCAATATATTAACTAAAAATATTTATTCCTCGAGTTATTTTCTTTCTCGTTACTAAAGAAACTGTTTCCTTAAATGGTAATTGAAAAAGACTAATTCATTATTTTGTTAATATTTATTTCTTTAAAATCATTTAAAGAGATTTATTAAATATGTTTAAGAGAGGAGAGTCCTCTTCATCTTCCAATGTGATTAAAACTGTATTGTAACTGGATTTTGACATTAGATCCACTACATCTTTCATACTATTTATTGAACCCATTTTGCTTGGATAACAATTAGAATTATGTACAGGGTTTCTCAACTAAAATGAATCAATAGCTACCTTCTAAAATACAAATTTGACAGAGTATTTTCAATGGAAGAATTATTGTACTTTTATGTGAGGGGTTTCATGTGTATTCCATTTCCAAAAAACAACAAAACAACAAACGCCATTTTTAAATATGGAAGTCAACTTTGAAATGTGCAATGGAAACCTCTATTTTTAATGGTATTTTCAGATTGTACACAACACTTAAGAAATGTTGTATTCTTGGTGTTTTTTCACTTGATCCAACCGTTTAGAAAATAGAGGCACTGAAAGAGAGGTGTGTTTTGATTTAAAGAAAAGGTAAAAAACAGAAATTGTTCATTAATTTAAACGAAAACATTTTTATTTTCAAATTGGGTTTCTCCGTCGTATTTTTAAAATAACGATTTTATAATCTATTGTGTTTAGGAACAAGATGCATTATTAACCCATCTTGTTGCATCACGTGACATTGAGTGTTTTTGTCCTCCAATTTAATTGAAAAACTTGAAACACTTAACACCACTTCTGTCTCCTGGAATGGCGTCATCCTATCCTCTTTGTTTGTCATCATCTATCTTTTTCCTTTCGATCCACTTTTTTAATATTCTCTCAAAAATCAATTTTTGTGCGTTGGTTGCTCGTGAGGACTTTTTATTAAAAATGAACTGTAATTCTTCTTCACTGATCGATAATTGTACTACTACTCCTTTTGATAATATATTATTCGCATCCTTGAAACTCAGTGATTTAATGTCTCTGCTTCGTCGCCATTTTTAATACTAATTAAATAATATTGATATAAAAATTTGCAAACTCAACTATTACTGGTTTATTCGAAGTTTTATCCCAGCATGTTTTATTAAAAAATAATTCACTGGTTTATTATTAAAGACTATTTAAATATCTTTATCCACTTGTTTCTTTAAGTAAAGCATTTATTATTGTTGATCTTTACGATTAAATTTTGACATTTATTTATGTGATGGAAAAAATATCAATCTGAAGGAAATCCGAATCGTTGATCTTTCAGCACGACGTTTCTAATAGAATAGGAGGTCAAAATTCAATAAATTTATGACATTTCCGAATTCGGGAGAAGAAATTTTTTGTAAGTGGAAAAAAAAAATCAGAATTCAAGAATCACGAATCTGATGTAGGCTAAGTTGCCTAAATGCCGCAGTAAATCTCGTAGAAGATATAGTAAGCTTTGATCTTATATAAAATCGAAAGTGAGAGCAAAAAAATATCCATCAAACACGCCTCTTAAACATTAAAATGAAAGAGGAATGATTTGAATACTGTATATACCAGATTCTTAAAAATAAAGTTTCTTTATTTGATCAAGTTTTGAAATGCACGAAAGTTGATTGGTTGATTATTTTAACAGCAAGAAAATAAAATTATGATTGTTTATTCAAAAATTAACAAACTGTCTAAAGAAGACATGAAAGTTTATCTTCTATTGAAACACTCCCTTTGACAAGTTTTCATCCATTTACTTTCTTTGTTATCGAAATTTTTCCCCTGGCTTAGGCACATCAATAACATCACAATATTGACGTAAACCACTGCCTGCGCTCAAGAAACGCCTTGTTTTGCTGCTCTTTGTTTGCAGTTATTGTTACTGTTTTTATACGTCTGAATCGTAAAGAAAAAAAACAATCGGCATCGCAAGCAATGGCGCCACAAAATTACTGCACTCAGGCAAAATGCCACAAGCTCTAGGTAAATTGAATTTTAAAATTAAAATACCAAGGGAATTGACCACGCATCTGACCTCAAAACCCTCCTTACCGCTTCCTACGAAAGAAATAGAGTCAAAATAAATAGATAGCATGAGAGTATTACTTACAGCAGCCGAAGCATAGACAGACAAATAGAATTCGGATTTTAATAATAGTAGATTTATGCTTCTACAGTTTTTTAACATGATAAATTCCGATGGAATTGATTATTAAAAGTAATTTTTGCAAATTTCAATTCATTAGTTCTTATTTGGTTTGCAAATTTAAAACGCTTATTTAAAGTAGTTCATTGAGGCATATAGTAATTTCACAGAATAACATTCTGTGGTAATATATTCAATAAACAAATGGTAAGTTTCAAAGTATAATTTACGAAGCTGTTCATTTTTAAGCAGAAAAAAAAACAGAAAATCGCCTCACTTTTAGTTGTTGTTTTTTTTTAGAAACTGTACACACAATTTATTGGTATTTGCTTATCAATCTAAATACATGTTTAACGGATATTGTTTAACCATTTAAAAATTGTAGAAATGAAGAGCTAATGTCATCTTCTTTCTTTACAAAAAGTCGCAAAACAGGATTGACCATTTATATTGAAGTTTTATTACTATTCCTATAATATCTAAACGGAAGAGTTTTAAAGCTTTTTGACTGTGAACTGCCGCAATAAATTTGTAAACAAATTCTACAGTTTAAGAAATGATAGGGAACTTTATTCAGATTCAACTAGACGTCCAAATCAAGTCATGATATAAAAGTCGTAGACTGATTTAGTTGTAGAAGCTCTCCTTACTTTGGCTAATGAAATCGGTATTCTTAAATTAGTCCTGAGCGAGGTTAAAATATTCTTGCAAAAAGATAGAAAATACTGTGTAATTCTTTTGAACAAAAATATGATTGAATTTACGCAAGTGTTCTGTTGTTATTTCATATACGAAAAAAGAAAATATAGATCATTCGCTTTGGGGTTAGTCTCTCAAGTGAACTGAAATAAATAAATAAATAAATAAATAAAAAGAAAAAAAGAAATCCTTTCTTATGGAAAGTGTTCTATCAGTAAGCAGTCAAAAGTTTTTCCACAACCTTTGCTCAGATCCAGCTCCCCGGCATCCTTTATCGTTTACTATGATAGTATTATTAAGTTGTTGTCGAATATTGTGTTTTGAAGTTGACAGAGAATGTAGTCTTTATTGTTGTTGAGGTCTTGGTTTCATTGGTTTTATATAGAATTGGCATAGTGGAAACTGTACCTTTATGTCCTTGTTACTGTGAAAAATGACGACAGGAAAACAAACAGAACGACAGCATTATTTATTGGGAACCGAAAATTTCTCGCTAGGTTGGATCCCTTCTCATTGCGCGATCCTAATTTATCCGGAACATTGGTGTTTACTGCGACCGAAAACGGAAGATTTACTGGTTGGGATTGCGGGGCGACGGGCGGAGGGAGGCGGCCGTTGACGGAAGCGCTTCACGGTTCGCCGGCTTGATCGACAGCGGCTTCTCGTCGGCCGTCAGAAAGGCAAGGAGACCCACCTCCATCCATTCCCGTAACAAATAAATTAAGCCCAAAGAGAATGGCGAAGGAGAACAGAAGAAATAAAAGTTCAAGGGGGGAGGAGAGGGTATGAAACTTCGGTCCAACAAAAATCATAAATCCCAAAGAAAAAAATATTTCATTCAATTTTTTCATAAAATTCAGAAGAGAAACTCCGAATGAAATTGAAATAGAAACAAAAAAACTGAATCGTAATTTCTATTAATTTTTAAACGCCATGAACTGTAATATTTCCTTGAATTCTTATTAAGTAAAATTCTGTTCAAAGTTTGTTTTTGTAGTAAAAAAAAAAAGGCTCTTTCGTCAAAAAGTATTTTATCCCATAATGCAGTCTTGGATTGCCATATATTGGAAAGTAGTAAGAAAAAAAATTACGATGGGTGCACCTTAGTAAGAGTCGACTCGTTCCCCCTCTTCTCCTAAATCTTCTTCGCATCTACTTCTTGTTTAAAACGGTTTTGCGCGGAAATAATCTTCTTAAGTGAGGAAATCGCCGATGTGTACAGAAAGGAACGGTCCTGGGAGAAGCAGGGAAAGAAGAAAAAGCGTCGAGAAGGATTTCGTCCGTGATAACAACTATCTTTCAACTCCTGAAACACTTTCCCTCCCCCTCTTCCTCTCTTCTTTTTAGACGACATTCCTGTGTCGATCTCCTCTCGAAGCCATTTCCTTCTAATGAATTGCTTTCTCTCGCATCTTAGGTTATTTTGAGTTCACTACTCTCAACATCTGCTCAATGCACGAAACAGAAGACTTCCTTAGCCGTTTGATCCCTTTCTTTTTTTTCTTTAATTTTTTTTTTTTTTTTTACAATTACTAATGTACTTGTTTGAAAGATCCAAATATAATGTTAGATAATTTTTTAACAGTATGAGAAGAGATCTGTTGAATTCACGAACATCTTACAAACAACTGTGCCTTTTAAGGTCTGTGCCAAAATGATAGGACAGGCGGTATTTGATATTTTAAAATTATTATTATTATTATTTTTGTTGCAGCAGCAGTAAACCAAACAGAATCACAATAAATAATTGAAACACTGGATGGTAGCTGCCCCCAAAATAGGTGATAGCTCAAACAGGAGTTAATGAAATAAAGATATTAAAACTAAAAAGAAAGAAAGAAAACTACAAAGCCATTTAGAACGGTTGAAATTAATAATTTTAGCAGGATCGATTCAGCAAGGATTTATAAGGCAATTAACATTTACCAGCATTACTGATGTTTTACAGCAAGAATAATTATGTCTTAACCCTACACGGGCAATCATTTCTGAAGAATCAATAAAACCAGCAAAGACCTTTTTCGAAAATTTACAAATAAAATTTTCTATTAGAAAATCGGAATTTATGGATTGCTACTTGATCTATACACTCTAATTTAGTAGAATAGATCCGGCTTATTTTTTAAAGATTTTTTTGAAATATCTTTTTTAATAATTCTCGATAATAACCGCTATTTGTGCCAGTAAACCATAACAAAAAACAATGAAAAAATCTTAGGAACAACAATGATATCAAATAATGCGAAAGCAAGATCGGAATGTCTAAGTACTTTATTAACGGGAACCAGACAACCGATTCTCTTGGACATTTCGACAAGAAGCTGTTCGACAAGAGTCATTAGATTCTTAAGTTATTCCCAGATTCTTAACATTGGTGGCTTTTCGGACAGAAGAAGAATCAATAACATAATTGAAAATAATTATGTTTATCTTGCGAGAGAAGTAACGATATTGGATTGTTAACACTTACCTTTAAGCCCTTTTTTTTGTAATCACTGCACAATTAATGTCAAATGTTGCTAAAACACTCTAGCATCATCGAAAGATTTAATTTCGGACAAAAGCTCCAAATCATCTGCATAAAGAATTATTTTAATCTTTTCATTATTAATGAGTGAGCTTAAATCAGCAATTTAAAAATTAAAGCAAATTGGACCTAATGGAGAACCTTTGGAACTCCACTAAGAGTCCTTCCGAATGCAGCTAAACGTGTCGAGCCCTTTATAACATATGATCTATTTGCAAAATCGTGCAAATATGTGGACGACATCCAAACAACAAAAGTTATGCTAAGACAGAACTTCAGACCTTTGAAAAAACGCCGAACTAGACAGTTTAAGGCAAATTATCAGATAAATGTAAGGACCACGATTACTCGTTAAATATCTTCAATTGCTTTGATTCAGATATGCCAACAGACAATCTTTCATGAAGAACCAAGAATCAGTTATCTCTGAAAATTTTACTTTTACGTACTTCAATTTTGTGATGATCGTGTAATAAGCGTTTCGAATCAGTTACGATAATGTTTATTTGTATAATGACGACAATCTGGGTTTTTATTTTGCATTCTTTTCCTTTTATTTCGAATTTTTGGCTAAGAAGAATAGAGGAATATGTCCATTATAAGGGCATGAAACGATGAAAATATTTTGGTAACATGGCAATTCTCGCAGTTTAATTTAAATGAAACTGTTTTGCAGTGAAGGTCGAGGCAACTTCAGATATAAATTAAATAAATGAAGAGAGCAAGATAAACTTGTCAGAGTACTCCACTTTCTTCACCATTTAGAAGTCACATAGTTCAGAGTTAATTTTTAGTCACTTTTTTAGTTTTAAAGATTTAACAATATTAACTCACTGGCTAGGTTCTTAACGGAGGAGAATATATTTCACAGGTGAGTGAAAGATTGATTGATATTTGGCTGCTGATTCAGCTGCTTATAGATTTTTAGTCACTTGTGATTCAGTCAACGATGAGCCGTCTCCGCTACAAAGATAATTAGCCACGGTTCGCCAATCAAGCGCTCAAGAAATCTCGGATGGCGGCCCCCAGCTTCCCCGCCCTGAGGACGTCGGGTGTGCAGAAAATGCCTATTTTGCGAAAATTTCACCATTTCTCTCGAATTATCACCTGATAAATAATTTTAAATTGACCCGTTACCGACACTTCACGAATCGGAGAGGATTATAAAATGGTGAAGAAAGATTTCAGCTTTAATCCGAAAGCTCGGTGAAAGTGGCAACGATCTTTCCGTTAAATCTGTCTTCGAGAAAATTAGGTTTTTAACATAATAACGAAACTTGCTCTTTTTTTAAGAAGTCGAATAAAAACAAATAACTTCACTTAAAAATTTATTAAATATTTATTTTTCTGATGACGCACTTTTACAAAGTTTTAACCAAGGGACACATTGAAAAAAAAAAATGTTTCCCAAATCGGCCTCAGATCTTTGAACTGGAGAATAATTTCAACTAAACGGTTAAAGGGTTTACACAAGATAAAATTATTTAAACAAAATTCTTGCCCGAATCTAGAAACAAAATTCAATCCATTGGGATGTAAATTATTCGATTCAACCAATACGTTTTTATATTTTTCTTATCTTACTGACCACAAAACCACCTAAACCTGTAAAAATGGTTTACAATGAAGTAATGAAGGATTTTTTATGCTACGAGCATACATATAGGTTCTGTCTTTCAAAATATGTAGGTTGGGGAATGTTGTTTTATAAAATATCTCTGAAATCCACCAGCCTTGCTCATTAAAACTCATATCAAATCCTTTAGTTTTCTCTATTAATGTCTAATTCATTACCACATTTGTGTATTTTTCGATAAAACGTGATCGGAAATTTTAAAATTAGTTGCGATGGTTGCAGACAGGTGGCGCTGTACGTAGCGTACTGAAGGAAGTAGCGATGTACAGTCATCAAAGGGAAATAATCCACACTTGAATTTTACTCTAAGTTTTACCGTTTCAATATTAATTTATTTTTAATAATTTAATATTACATTTAGAGTTAACATTATTAAGATTATTAAATTTAAATAATTATAATTAAAAAAGCTATTAGCATGAAATGTAATATTAAGTATTAAACTCGTGTGGATTATTTCCTTTGATTGACTGTACATAGTGGGAAATCTTGGCCCCAGGCAATCTGAATTACTCCTGAAAATGTCGCGACGGTTTCTGTAGTTATTCAGCGTAATCTGAGAAAATCCATGCAAAACGTTGCAACGAAATCCAGATTAAAGCAATCCAGTACCATCTGTCGGCAACATTTGTAACTGATTTATAACTAATTTTGAAACTTCTGTATCAGATTTTTACGACTTTCGAAATAAACATACCACTTGTTTCATTCTACTATTGGTCTCAGTTTTCGAGATATTTGCTCTTAAAATCAGGGAGTCCTTTCTGGTACACCCTGTAGTTGTCATAAGACCTTCGTCTAAAATGTTATTATTTCATCAAGTAAGAAAAAGAACAAAGCTTTCGAGTTAACAAGTAATAAAAAAAAGAATAAGCGATAAGACATTGACAAAACATTTTGTTTAAAATTAGTGGATAATTAATTAAGATAAATCTCACTGCGCTCAGAAAGCGCTTTCACCGTGGCTTGGGTTCGTCCCTCTACTGCATTTGTGAAAGTCTCGTAGCGCTTTGCAATCAACCCACTGCAAAGGTTTTGTACGACAATCGTTGTCATTAGCCGAAATGGTTAATGAGGCAATAAAGTGCCACCCGCACCAGAGGACATTTCCTAATCTCTCGGAAAAGTCCTAAAAGGGGAGGAGCAAAACACTCGTACCAAAGCATTAAAATTCATCGTACAAAGCAATTAATTTCTGCTTTATCGGAGTTAAGTCCAGAGAAAACGTTGGCCACACCATAAATATGAATGTTTCTCCAGGTGGTAGACCTTCATTCTCATTCAGTAAATGCGCGAATTATCATTCATTACAATGAAAATATCACCGATGGACGAGAAGCAAATGATCAATGGTTTCCCAACATTGAGCCTTGTTTACGATTCCTCTGGAAAATCCATGGATTTGGTCTGCAGTGCGAAAAACTTTGTTTAAATCTCGTTCAAATTGTTTTACTTGCAAGCGCTTCAGTCGCGGCATGACCATCTGTATCGTAAGAAAATAATTCAATTTGGAATTAGTTTAAAAAAAAAAGAAAAAAAAGAAACCGCTTAACTTTTCTTCCCGCTTTGCTCATTCTCTGTTGACTAATTGGACTGAGTCGCCAAATCTCGCTGATAATTATCTTACAACAACTTCAAGTTAGGCAATGGGTAAAAATAAATTGGCAAAATTCCGACAATGTTGTTTGGGGATTTCAAATTTATCGCCCGTCGAGTTTATCCTGTCCTTAAGCACTCGGGGTCCGTTTCCTCTCTCTCTCTCTCTCTCTCTCTCTCTCTCTTCGTCTGTGAGTGTGTTTTTAATTTTTATTATGCCAAGAGGATAAGTGTAATTTTCGAGCGGGTTGTTCAACTACTAATACCTGGTTTACTGGGGAGGTTCATTATCACATGGAAAAGGATTTTCTCTCCGGCGTTGAAATGGACTGCCTAATGTGACAGAAGCAGATGGTAATAAATTACCCCCAGTGAATGGAAGGTTCATTCGTCTCCCGATCATGTATTCTCTGAAGCTGAACGATCACATAATAACGGTAATTGCCTCAATCAATTATCTGTTCCAAGAGATCACAGTCAGTTCCAGTTGTTCGACGTCATTTATTATTCGAGATAAAAGCTGCTATTTTGGGCCAAATTAACTTCATTTTACGCTCCGCCTAGACGCAAATATTTGTGGCACTGAAACACCTGTAATTGGTGGCCATGCAACGTCCACCGCATGCAACAAAGGGGCGCTGTAATTACAGGAAAAATCTCAGATATGTTACATGATTTTCATTTAGGAATTTTATAAATGATGCCAAAGCAAAAAAGATCTTTAAACAGTTAAAACTTGCTTAAACATCACTAAACTCTAACTGCAATCCTCTCTTTACTTCATTTATTTTCCTTTGTTTGTAGGCTATATGATGAGAGCTAAACTTGAATAATAGCGATAAAAAAGGTATTTTTATCTGTTAGTTATTTTAACAAAAAAAATTATTCTTTTGTAATATTTTTTTAAGAACTGATTAAATTTTTAATATTGCACATTTTTCAGATTTACAAATTGACATTTTTATAAACGGGTCAAGCTTTTTTTTGTTTTAATTAATTTCATAAATTTTTCACTTTTAATATTAAGAAGAAACACTGGATTCTCAGATTTTAGAATTGCATGAAATTTTTTAAAACTTTAAAGACCATCCTATAAATGGAGCTTCCATCCTAAAACATTACGAGCGGTGAAGCCCGTAACAGTATAAACAAATATTATTGGGCTTTTAAGAATTCAGATGCAGTATTATATATACAAGGTGAGACAATTAATAAACGAGACTGGAACAATTTAACAAATAGTACAAGATCTGTTTCTGACAAAAACTGTTTAATATTTTTCAAAATAGTTATCTTCTGAGGCTATACACTTCTACAAGTTTCGGAAACATGCTTTAAAGTCCTCTGTCTTAACCCTTCCAAGTTCGGCTACAACATTCTTTTTTATGTCCTCTATATTCTCAAATCCGTGTCCTTTCAGACTTGTTTTCACCTTTAGGAAGAGGAAAATGTCTGGTGGAATTGTTTTCACATGGGGAATAGGGAGAGTGATAAAGCTCCACAATTTCGTTACTGGCTAAGAACTCCTTGACAAGCACTACTGTGTGCAGTCTGGTATTATCATGCGGTAAGAACCAACTCCCTTTTGCATGAAATTGTGGCCGTACTCGATGGATTGTAATTGTGGCCGTACTCTGATTATTGTAATCAGACGCTGCAAAATCTCCCTGTAGTACTCCTTGTTGAGTTTCTCCAGGCGGAACAAATTCCTTATGGAAAATCCAGTGCTGTCAAAGAAAGTGATGAGCATTACTTTTGTTCTTGAACTTTTCAAACCGCAATTTCTGTTTTCGCGGATGTTGGGGATCGCCATTCATGCTCTGTCGTTTTGTTTTGGGGTCATATTGATAGCACCAGGTTTCGTCCCCTGTTACAATTGAATCAAGAAAGTTCGGGTTGGTATCTGCGGCCACGATGAATTCCGTGCAAGCATCCACTTTGGCTTTCTCTTATCATTGTAGGCTATGGGGCAGACAAAGAAACAAACAGATAGCAAAAAAAATATAATACGGATTTTTTTTCAGTTTATAATTATCTACTCCTGTATGCATCTTTAATGAACTTTTAGCTCAAAAGAAAAATTATTTATCACTTAATCGGAATTTTAATGGCTGAGTTAACCGCCTGTAAAGTGTTACAGCAACAGCAAAGGAGTTAGTGAAGGCATGTAAAAGGGATGTCTTCAAGAGGCAGAGCAACGATATCTAAATTGACATTGATAAATTCGAAATGTAACTATCTATATTCGCACAATGCTGAATTTGTTTAACTTCCGAATCTTATTTCCAATGTTGTCTGAGCATTGCGTTTAGTCAGGGAAGAGGTAGAACACACGACACCAACAGTAACAAGAAATTAAGCCTCCCGAGGAAGGTATAGGAAAATAGCGGAAGCCCTGAGATCATCTATTTTTACCCTTTTATCTCACTTTTTACCCCCCTCCCCAATTTTTTAAATCAAAAAATTGATTTTCTCGAACGTAGTATTTAGAAAGTGTAAAATAGCTCTATCTTCTTTCGTTTCTCATCATTTCCGATCGAATGATATATGACATGCCATATGTTGCCATAGTTCTCAAGACCCAGTAACTGCCACCCCCCATTTCCGACCACATTGGGACAATTTGGCCCAAACTTTATAGTAATGTTGATCTTACTTAGAAGAATCTGCATACCGAATTTCACTCCTTTATATGCATAAATACGCGTAGACCTTTTGGTCCCCTCTAATTTCAGCCCCCGAAACTCCGACCCCAGTGAAGACAAAAATCAAAACCAAACTAAATAGTGAAGGTGCACATGCGCATAGTAAGCTTCATTCCGAATTTCAACCTTTTACCCCCAAAAATGCGGAAATTATGAAGGGGACGGACGGACAGACAGACGGACATTGTGAAAACAATAAGTAGCTCAAGAATGGATCCATAAAATATTCCAAAAAATATATTGATTTCTTTCCAAAAAATGCAATATTATGGTTAATAAAACTCCATAAATTGCTACTGAAATGATTAAACATTCAAGGATCGCTGTTTAAAGGACCCTTAAGAAAGGACAGTAAAACTATTAAGAGTATTAAAGGTTCTAAATTCCAACGAAAAATCAGGTTTTTTTTTTACCCCTTGATTTAACTAAAATTTATATTTGAAAGCCCGATGTGACAGTTATGATGTAAATTTCTAAATTAATGCCATTTTTCTGCAATCTTTTTTTTTAAATTAAATAAAATTATTAAATTATTAAAGCTTTTTTTAAACATTTACGAAATAACGAAAGAAGTAAAATGCTAATTAGTTCAAAACTTGCTTTTTTAAAGTTCTTAAGAGAAAAGAATATTAACGGATAATGAAGGTAAATTTTTGCAAGTCTTGTGTATATAGTTGTCTTTTTTATATTAATTCAGTATAATAAAAACCTACTTCAGTGTCCGCTCGGAAAGGCATCGCTAGGGTCTTAAGTTAAGCAAGGAGGGTTCACAAAGAACGGGGCGGAATGTCATTAACTTTCTCATTAATTCATGAGCAGAATTCATAAATCGCTGGCGAATTGCCTCAGTCAGCGGAGCTGCTGAAGTAGAGCGAGTGTGGCAGCGCCGGTTCATGTTAACTCCATCCATTGCCCTTGTCTCCCCTAATGAGAATTTACATCTCACCTTTGCTGACATTGAGAAATGACTCCGACAATGGTCACTTCCCTAAGGACGAAAATCAGGTGCCCGTTCGTGTCAAGGTTGTTCCAAAAGGATCCATTTACAGATCCCTCTCCACCTACTCCATTTCTCCCTTGTTCGTGCCAGTTGTATGCATGTGTCTATGTGGAGAGAGAGCGACCCCATTCGCTGCCTGAAAGAATCGCATTCGTACATGTCGCGGGCTAAACGAATCTTGTTTTGGACAAATTACATTTAGTCGGCCACTTGAAAACTTAGCAAATGTAAATTGTTTCGCATCATTACAACGGATATTTTAAAAAGAATATCATTAAAGTGCTTCTAAAAGAATGTTCCGATTTTTGCTAAGGGTAACAATTACTGAATTTCAAAAATCACTCTTTATACGCTATGGCACTTTGATGTCTTCTAATACTCCATTTAAATGAGACTCGTAAACTAAATCATGGCAATCACGTAATAATGAGAATTCAGCGAATTTTATCCAAGAAAGACTCCGAAAAAACTTTATTAAGCCGTATGTAGGTAAAAATATGAAGAACTACCAAGAGATCATTGGATTTAACGCAGTGTTTCTTACAACTAGGAACATGGACTTCGTTCAGATGTTGATAGGTTTAATAGTAATGCATATGATAATTGTGCGTAAGTGTTTTTGTGTTTTCCGGTAGCTCAAGTGAATTGTTAATATATAATGACTCAAGAATTAGGCCCCTTAATATTAACATGCCTAATTTTCGTATTTAAGAATTCTTATCACTTACTTGTTGAATGGAAACAATTTTAGTATTAATAATGATTAATAATTTTTTAGATTAATAATTGATCTTTTCATTACTAAAATCCGCTTTAAATTACTTTTCTAAATTACTCCATCGAGTTCTCCACTTTGCCCTTGTGACCAGGACAAAGCGGAAAAATACAAACCTCTACTTTTTGTATTTCTCCACTTTACTATATTTGCAACTCATTAAGCGCAACATCTATTTTTTTATTCGGAGAAGGAATTATCGTTTAATGTCCTGGGCTCTTAATTTTCGAGTTAAGTTGTTGAAATTAAAAAAAAAATCTCTTATCCTTTCGACTTTACTCTCTTCCCCTACTCTAATATCGGCCTCGGTGGCTCAGTGGTTGCGTGATCGCCTCTGATGCCCGAGGACGCGGGTTCGACCCCGGCCGAGGACGACGAGGATTCTTTCAGGGGGGGAAATCCTGAGATCACGCACTTCCTTCGGAGGGGAAGTAAAGCCGTTGGTCCCGTGTAGTCGTTTGCCGGCTGCACGTTAAAGAACCCTTGCGAGGCAAAATTTGCGGCCCCTATAACGCCGTCCTGAAATGACCATGGCAGTTGAAAAGGACGTTAATACCAAACAAACCAAACCAACCAACCCCTACTCTAAAGGGAATATTTTAAGAATTTCACTATTCTCTCAAAAATCTGGAAAATTAATTAAACTCTGATGTGGGTAAATTGCTGCTTCCCATTCCATAAAAAAAGAAAAAAAAAACTTTATATTTTGGAATATGTTCATAGTTCAAATTCAGTAACTGTTTCGAATCTTGCCGTTACAAATTTTTCATTTCAAAGCAAAAATTTATCAAAATGACCTTATATAACTCGCTTTAACATAAACAAAGCTTCCTTAATATTTAATTTGGACGGGCACGTAGTTGACATTTTAGCTCCTATCACAAATGTTTTATTCGACTGACGTTGGGAATCTCAAGCCAATCAATTTCTTCCACGACCATTTCACCGAACTATCCAGTTGCAGACCTCGATTTGTGGATGGGAACATTGTCATGTTGATAAACAAATATATCGATGTCAAACTGTTCTCACACTAAAGAGCAATGAGACTGTATAGAATCTCTAGGAAGACCTTGGAATTCATAATTTTCTTCACATGAGCCAAAGAGAAACAGCCCCACAACAGAATGTTACCGCCATCATATATGACAGGTGGCATAAAAACATTCAGGTATGTACCGTTTGCCAGATATTTTCCTTAACCATGTGCAACCGTCAGATTGCCAAAGCGTGTAGATCCACCGTGCACAGTTTCCACTGTTGAGCATTGGTCATCGTGATCCTTTACTTATGGGTAGCAATTTTCTAATGGCAATCCATCAGTTTCAATTCCCCGAACAGTCCTGTGCTAATGATTATTCCTGATGCTTGTCCAAATTCCATAGCGATTCTGGGAACACAGAAGCAAACCCATTATCCCGGTCAGTCCTCTGCAGCATTCCGGTCAGGGAATTTATATGATTTAGTATTGCCCTACACAGTTATTGTCCCTTGACGCTTCCAATTTATAATGATTTTACCCACGAGGGACTCGGGAAGGTTTAACAGGTTGGAAATATCACGGGCTGACTTCCCGCTCTGTGGTATCCAAGTTTCACTCTTGCATAAGTAAACACAAATAAACCTCTGGTGTTGTGGTTACTTACTATGTGAAGAAACAGGAGATATAAGATCCACTTGACCATAAAAATTTGACAGTTATTGGCATAACTAGTGCTCGTCAGTATTATGATTTCGATCATTCCACTGATAGAATCATGTATCCATTACCTGGATCCCCCTTTTTTTTGTTAATCGATCATCCAGGGGCTCTCAATCTTACGGTTTAACTCAGGGGCTTCTTCGGTACTATCAGTCAGTAATCATCATATCTCGGATATTTTTTGTAGTTGGTGTTTATATGCAATGCGTACTGAGAATTTTTATGAAACTCTTCAAAACTCCCAGTTTCTATAAAGCCCAGAAGCAGACTGAGTTTGAGTGCGATGCTTTTGTTCACCAAAATAATAGGATTATAATCTTCAAGACCATGCGCCTTTTGAAGAATATAATTCAATGTCATTCATTTAGGAGAAAGCCCACGGTTTTCTTTCAGTTTTTTTTTAATTCTCTATTTGGTTTCCATGGTAATATTACCAGGCATCTATTCTTATTACTTTCCTCAAGATGTTATCCACGTAGAAACTTCCTCCAGGAATGTGCCACCAGGAAGCGACACGAGATTGGCTTTTTTTTCCTTGTGAATTATTAACATTCTTAAGGCAACATCTTAGAACTTCCTCCAGGAGCCACTTAGGTGTTCTTCCTTTTATTTGTTAATATTTAACATAAATCTCCATTTTTCTGGTCTCTCCATTAAATATTATTATTAAATATGCCATCATTAAATATTCTTCTATAATTTAATTAACTGTCTCCTAAATAATTACCGGGCTTGCAAGAAAGTAACTGCTTTTTGATAATAAGATGGAAAGAAAAACTTCGTTCAGGTTGGGTCTCTTATTATCCACGTTGAAGTCAGGGGGGGAAAACGAGTAACACTTATAGAAGGTGAAACAGAAGAGTAAAAAAAAAAATTACCTTCGAAAATTCAATTT
Source organism: Rhysida immarginata (assembly GCA_023313115.1). NCBI lineage: Eukaryota > Metazoa > Arthropoda > Chilopoda > Scolopendromorpha > Scolopendridae > Rhysida > Rhysida immarginata. Next base: position 541,935 of record JAHWFO010111979.1, on the reverse strand, counting down.
CCTCTTACTTGTCTATTGGGGAAAATAATGTTGAATTTTGTGAGCTTAAAATCTCATTTGGATCGAAAGATTGCGCGAAATTGTGGTTTCGAAAAACACGAGGCTTAATTTAATTCCGCTTCGAGTATGGAGAAAGAAACGACATTTTGGTTTCAGCATTCATGAAGGAGAACAAAAAAAAAGGAAGCGGGTTTATTTTGGGCACCTTAAAGAAAAAAAAAAGGGACGTGCGCCTTTGTACGAGAACAAGAGAGGAAGACAATTAAATGCCAAAAATTGAAATAGCCCCTTTAAAAGGTTACAATATAAGGGGAAAAAACCGTTCCCAATTTACATACATAGAAATCGCGGTATTAAATTCGCGTTTAGGAATGAAGCCGATAAAAGAAATACAGCATTTCATACGAGTGCATTCAATGGTGCTGTGCATAATGAAATAATATTTAAATTACCCTTCTAATTTGAAAGAAACAGTTTCAATTTTGTCTTGATTCGCGAAGCACATATGTGTATATCTTGGATGTTTTCTTGTGGCAAGGGGTTTCTCCTTGTACAGGCGGCAAAACTATAGTTTGATAGGAAATTGGAAATATAATTGGATACATCCAGTTAAACTTTCGTTGGACAGAGTATATGTAAGCTTTTGCATAAGAAGAGCAATCGGGCTCTATGCGTGGTTAATTACATAAAATTGTTTTATACACCATCTTATAGACAATAGAAAACACAAGAAGAACTTCAGAAGTTTGTGATGTTTCAACACCCTACTGCTCTTCCACGTTCGTACATTTCGATAGCACTGATATCGTCCACCTTTGAATCCTAAAAAAATTAAAACATTTGATACTCAAATTGGGTGAATCAGAAAACAGTAGGAAATACAAACAAAAGTATTTAATGTAATCACATAAGTAAGTCTCCTGTAATAGGTCTCAGGGACCTTTTCCGTATTCATCAGGGATTGGTCGGTATTATTTGAAATGTCTACCGACTTAAGAAAGTTGAGTTTTTTTTTCTGACTATATGCAACGCTCTGATCTTATCGGTGTCAATTTTATGTGCAGTTTCTAAAAAAAATATTGGGCATAGTTGGATAATTCGGGCTTGAAATTCTTGATTTATCACAGATGTTCTATTACTTGGATCTTAATTTTCCTTTGCTTTGGCCTACGCTTCACTACAAATCACACAAGCCGCATTTAATTTCGTAAACTTCATGAAAGGTATTTTTTTTCTCCACGACTGGGCTTAAATAATTTTTTCAGTTTCCTTTCATTTTTCTACGCAACATCCAAGCCGAATCTTTTCATGATATTGATTAGGCTAGGTTAAAGGTTTTGTTGACGGGTAGCACGATGAATTTTTTGCTGGTTCTTTGGCTTTGAAGAAATCAAAAATAAACTCAATTTCCTTCAGTCGTAAAAAAATCTCAAGAAATTGCCTCAATCCTTAATGTTTTTTCCTGATTTGTTGCTTTGATTTCTCTATTGTTTTCTGAATGGGCCAATTTGTATATATATTATTTTCAACTTTGTAATTCACTTCAGTCACGCGCTGTCGAAATGTATTCACTTGTGTAATAGGTAGTAGAGAGGCACTCTAAAAGTTTTTAGCCAGTGCATCCCACCAAATTTGTTTTACTTTCTCCAAGTACTTCACTCTATCATAAGGTCGCGTGCAAGATCTGATCGTGCCACGTTGCATTTTTTTGCGTGGCACAATGGACGTAATCCACAAAAGAGCAGAATCAGCAGGCATGACGTGTTATGATTTTCAATGATTATTCCAAAGGCTTAGAAATGTCGGATTGTTTGAAGCTTTACAACAGACGTTCCCTGGCAGAGCTCCGAGTATCACGAGTTTAAGAAGGGAAGACGACTCTCGGAGTGGACGGCCAGCCGATGCAGTTACGCCGGAAAATGTCAGTGATGTGTCGGATATGATCGCGAATCACACATTTGCGTAACCAGCCGATTGGGTAACCTATTCCCGGAATGAGGCAAGCCTGGCATCGGAACATCAGCGGTTAAAACAATCTTGCTTGAACACCTGCAACGCAGGAAGGTATCACCGCCATGGATCCCTCGTTTGTTGACCCGAGAGCAGAAAGCAGCCCGAGTGCAATGGTGCCATGTAATGATCGAAAGGTTCAACAAGGGAGCATCTGTGCAGGTGACGAAACATGGTTCTATCACATTACGATCCCGAAATCAAGGAACAATCCAAACAGTGGCTCTTCAAGGGCAAGGACTACCACAGAAAATAAAAACATTCTCGGAGTACTGGGAAAGTGATGGTAGCAACTTTCTTCTGTTCTGGCTATGTATGCACTGTTGTGTTTGAAAACAAAAAGACTGTAACCGCGGAGTGATATGTGGCATCCTGCTTATCAAAACTCCTAGAAAAATGGAAGGAGAAGCGTCCGAAGCCGGAACAAGAGGGAATTCCATTTCGAAATTGATGATGACATCCTAGCAGTGTAAAACGACTATATTTTGAAGTTCTCTGCTCAGGACTGGAAAAATGCATGTCCGACTGGTTCAGGAGGGTGAAACATTATATAGAAGCCGAGAGAGAGAGTACTTCGAAAAGTGTTAAAAGAATGGTCTTCGTAAGATGCGTGCAGCGTTCCTGGCTAAAACTTTTAGAGCACACCTCGTATTGTGTAAGAGCGTTCTCCTCGTCTTGTGCTTTAAATAAGTTTCCACTATCTTCTTTAGGTTACCTTCTCTTATGTTAAATATAAAGGTTTTTGAAGTTAATACAAGTATTTTTAGTTTTACTTTTCTACGTCTCCTGAATGTGAAAATAACTTTGAATATCTCAAAAAATATGAGAGGCCTTTCTAACGATATCTCTATGTAAGCTTTCTAATTGAGTTTTAATTGTGAGCCTTGAAGACAATTGCTACTACATGTCAGAAACATTCAAAATTTAATTCAGGATTTATTTACTTAGTCTGAAGCCCAGTTTCATATCTGTTTACTTTGATAAACTTTTAATCCTTATCTGAATATTTTATGGCTTTGTTTTGTTTGAGTGCTTTTCTCTGATTAAATTTCATTCTCTCGTCATATTTATTCCACGTAATATTTGCTAATCTTTCGAAAAGCGAGAAAGTCAGAGTGAAGATAGATTTAATTGACAAACATGTTGACAGTGGAATAATTGCGATTAAAATTATTGCCTTTGTATATGATAAACCAAAGAGAAAAGAACCCGTTGTTATTACATTTGCATGTTATCGGATGCAATAAATCTCCGCCTCATTAATATGCAAAGTGATTCAGGACTGCAGCCAAAGTCAGTAATTACATATGTATCTGTGTTAAGCTATATTTTTCTAAGTAACGCGTTTAAATTGTCACCCAACTCATAAAACGTTAGATGATGATGAATATGCTTGACATTTAAATGGCGTTCACACTTACAAGCTTGACTTTGCAGTCATCTATCAGATGCGTCAGGAAAAATCTGAAACTGAACGTAATTCAAAATGCAATCGAGTACGAGGGGGGGTAAAACCCCATGAAACCTGTCAAAAGCAGACTTTAAAATCATGGACAGACGTTTCGGCAGAAAACAATCATGAGTGTAATGATGAAAGGCAAATATTTATAATTTCATGACAACTATATTTTCCCCGTAGCAATTTCAGCTTTCTGTCAACCATCCCCGGCTCACTAAAGTTAAAGTGCGGAAGTCCCATAGTCTTTAAGAAAATAATCATCTAAGGCTTCTATTCTATAGCTTCGATATTGGAGAGACACAAAAGAAATATTGTTTATAGGCTCTTTTACTGAAATAATAGAGAACGAACATATAGTTCGTGCCCGGCCTGATTCATAAACATATCCAGTTGTATTCTTAAAAATAAGACAAACGAAATTAACATGGCCTAAAGCTATTTGTGAACTAGCCAATGCAATTAAAATAATAACAAGATAAACTAATGTATATTTTGTCAAGCCCAGTTACATGCCCATGCGCAAGCCTTGAGTAATTGAAGACTACACTCAAGAGAATTCTTTAAATTTCCATTATTGGCATACGATTTAACTTTTGCAAATTGGGACTTACTCAAGATTTACAGGGAGAACTGTAGAATCGTTTGCAGACATTTGAGTTAGAAGAGCTACAAACCAAGATGAGTATTAAGCCATTTCGGATCCATATTTGAAAAATTATTTTAACAAAAAGTGATCCTTTTAGTAGAAATGTTAAGCTTTAGGAAAGACTTTCATGTGACATTTCCTTATTTTAATAACCTTAATATCGAAATTTTAAACTCTGCATGGAAAAGAGTTTAATAAAGATTCTGGGGGAGTTGTCTTCTAGCATCTCAATAAACAACAAGTTGCTAGTGCAGATGCAAGAGATTTCTCATGTGACTTTGGTATTGTAATTTCAGCAAATACCCATCTTCGCAGTTCTTCCCTAAGGGAAAGGTGAATCTATTTCGCAAATGTAGCAGGATTCCGAAGTGGAGCTCCTTCGTGAATGAGAAAGCCCAGTTTCATCTCCGCAAAGTGAATTGCTAAAGAAAAATGCACGAAGCTTATCATCAACACTTTATCTCGGCTTGTATTTCAGTTTTCTGTTGTCATCAGCAACTTTTATATCAAGCCCTTTTGCTGACTTATTTTCAGTTGTAATTTTAAACTGTTACTCAATTTTATACAATAAATAATCTACTTTCGAGTGATGAAAAGCGATTCGACTACTTTCCTTGTTTATAGGCAGGGAAAAAATGTGAACTCTCTTAAATGATATTTGGCAGGAATACTCCTTTTTATGGCATGCAGTTGGCAATTTTAGTACCGTATCTGACTTCTGGGATCTCTTTCCCCCGAAACCGAATTAGTCTCAAAAAATTGAGCTAGTGATTCCCAAATCTTGGCAAATTCATCCAATTTAGGCATGTATATCCATTAGTTTCGGTACTCCATTAGTTTCGCGTGTATTTCCGTTAGTTTCCTTCTTCTTTGGTGCTCTGCGTGGGACATAATCAAAATTTTGAGTCACTGGTGGCTGCTTTGTTAGCTTTGTTCTTAAAGATAGGACACAACTTTTGTTCGCAACTCTAAATCTATCTGTAGAAAATGAACTCTGCCATCATCTAATACGCTGCTCAAAAGAATTAGGGGAACACTTCTGAAAACATTTGTAAAATCTCAAGATCAAGACTTCCGATAAAATGTTTCATAGCTTTTTGGTAAATTAGATGTGGTCTATTGAAATCACTGGGTGTTTATTTCTAGTCTCTCTCTTTTTTCCGTGAGTTTAAAGTGAATATGCCAGAGTCCCTTAAAAAGGGAATGGTCATAACCATATGACAAAGGTCACATGGTCTTCAAACAACATTAATTTGCTTGTTAAAGCTCTGATAACAGTATTCGAGAGTTTAATTGAGACAAAATGAGACATCTCAGGCTGGAGGAAGTTGCAAGAGCTGTTACGCTGCTCCAAGAAGGCTACTCCATCAGGTCCGTCGCCAGACAGCTTCGAGTGTCACCTTCAGTGATCCATCGTGCATGGAATCGTTTCCAACAGTCTGGTCGTTATTCGCGAAGGGCTGGACAAGGACGCAGACGCATAACAACAATGCAGGATGCAGGATCCAAGAATGTAAGACCGATATCTTCAAACTTCTGCTCTTCGCCGACGATCATCGACTGCTAGAGACTTGCAAAACGACCTGCGTGCGGCATCTGGAGTGGTTGTTTCTGGCCAAATAGTCAGAGGCTGACTACGGGAAGGTGGTTGGAGAGCCAGAAGGCCGAATCGTATACCTCATCTCATGCGCCGACACCGAGAAGCCCGACGTCGGTTTGCCCAACGACACATCAACTGGCAGCTGCGTCATTGGCGGTCTGTTCTCTTTACAGACGAGTCTAGATTTCGCTTAACTTGTTGTGATTGACATCAGCGTGTGTGGAGACATACAGAAGCAACAACGCAACAGAGAGACATAATGGGATGTGGTTCAGTCATGGTATGGGGGGGGGGGATCTCTATCGACAGCCGTACTGATTTCGTTGTTGTCCCAGGACGTCTCAATGCTGAAGTCTACATCAAGGACATTCTGGAAGATCACGTAGTGCCTGCTGCTTGTGCTCGTGGGCCTTGATTTTGTTCTTATGGAGGATAGTGCTCATCCGCATACGCCACGTGCCACTCAGGAATTTCTCTGAGAACGGAACATTCCAATATTGGAGTGGCCAGCAATGAGTCCGGACATTAATCCGATCGAGCATGTGTGAGACATGCTTGAAAGACGCATAAGGCGACGTCCAACAAGTCCACAATCACTGCGCGACCTTTCGCAGGTCCTCATTGAAGAATGGGAGAACATTCCTCGAGCAGACATCCGTCGACTTGTGCGGAGTATGCATCGCAGATGCTCAGAGGTCCTTCGAGCTCGTGGAGGGAATACACGTTACTAAAGAACACTTCTAGGGAGACGTGTATCCAGAGATGTCTTGAGACCCCTTCTTGAGAACAGTTTTCTCACTTTAGTTTCACCAGGGGTTACGTCTGTCATTTGTTTTTTCGAAAGATGCTTGGAAAACAAAGCCATACACTTGTTTATTTGTTGAATAAATTGAGATCCCTTCATGTGTTCATGGGGTTGTACGGATATTTACATTCACTTAAATAACATAGGCGTTGTATATTGTGTTCCCCTAATTCTTTTGAGCAGTATATGTACAGGGTGTTTATAATTAAAGTTCCCGTACTCTGAGCAGTTTTTCTCAAAAATGGCCTATCCGAATTTGGTCAGATTTTCAGGAAATTTTAACGAGAGTATGGGAGAGTGAAATGTGCAATAAAAAACATGTAGTTCACTATTTCGTCGGTAGGTAGCGCTGTTTCAATCAAAATACTCAAAAATATGACATTCAATGGATAGAAGTCATTTCAAGAGATGTTCGATATGTTTTCCACCATTTGAAATCTTAATATACCGTTTGCAATGTGTTTAAATAGCGATAAGAACTAATTTGCTTATATTTTTGTGTACAGTATTTTGATTAATATACGAGGGCAGCCCAGAAAGTAATGCACCACAATTTTTTTCTCCATCTCAACAATGGTACGAATGCGAAACTTGAGATACGCATTCTTTGAAGTTTTTGGAGTGTGCACGCAAAGTTTCCGTTTCTTCTGACAGATAGCGTACGTGCAGCAATGGAACAACATGGCGTCTGTAAGTGATGTACGTTACAAGCAGCGTGTCGTCATTGAATTTCTCATTGCGGAGCAAGAAATGGTTGAAACATTCACAAACGTTTATGTGCAGTTTATGGAGCATCAGCAGTCGACAGAATACGGTTAGTCGCTGGGCACAGAGGGTGAGGCCATCAGAAGCGGTTCGTCGAAGCTCCAAGATTTGCTGCGGTCGGGACGGCCATCCTCGGCTATCACACTTGACAAGATTCGCTCATTTGTTGATTCGCTCATTTGCTGATTCGCTCATTTGCTGATTCGCTCATTTGTCAGGACCGACGCAGAACGACTCGGCAGTTGGCATTGGAGCTGTCAATCAGCAAAAGAAGTGTGGGTGAAATCATCCTTGCTCTTGATTACACAAAAACGTGTTCAAAAACGTGAGTGCCGCGATGTCTTACGGAGGAACACAAATCTCTGAGAAAAAATACTTCTTCTGAGTTGCTGCAACCAGAGACTTTAAATAGAGAGACATGCCATTTCATTATTTTCCCATAGAAAAAATGTAATATGCTGTTAATAGGCGCCCTCTGAACATTTGCAATGAAACACTCAGGCCATCCATGAATGACGCAAGTAGTAACATTGAGGGAAGGCATTATTGACGTCACAGTAAAACCTGGGCGTGTCCAGTTAAATTTCCGATTTCAATTGTGCACTTAACAATGTCAAAAATTTTAAAACTTTAAGTTAACGACAGCAATAAACTAAGAAAGTATAATTATGCGTATATAATGAATATCCTAAAATGAAAAAACACAAATTGATTTATTTTTGAAAAATTTCGTTAATCAATTTCAAAAGATTTTTATTTGGATATTTACTGTCTTTATTAAAATTAAAAAATAAGAATCATAAACATAATGTAATGAATTTCATAATTTATAATAGGTAAAATTGCTTATTTAGGGTTTAATTTGATTTTTTTAAATTTTTTGCGCGTTTTTTAAAATAATCGATACAGCTACTATAGTAAAAAATTATGATGACAATATATTTTTGGCTTTTAACAATATATTGGATTTTAACAATCAGTGTTTTTTCGTTTGTTGGAAAAAATGAAGTTTGGATTGTTGTTAGGCACTATGGAAGTTAGCAATTTATAAATAAGATATTTACTGTAAATAAACGTACCTCTCAGGCTCCGTTTGAAATCTAAAGAACGAAAGGTGCTTTACACCATGACGTTGGGCACAAAATTTTGCAGCACACCGCTGACCAGACAAGCCTTAAGCTACGGTCACACTTTGCAATTTCCAACCGCGCTTGCAACTGCAACCGCAACGGCTCTTCCCATTACCTAGCAACCCCCCTCCGAATATGGCGCGGCTGCAACCGCGCCAAGAAACAAAAGGTTTGTTTTTCTCTCGCTGGTTGCAGTAACGCCAACCAATCAGAACGCTGATAATGATAATTAGTGTTGCAGTAACTCCAAGAGACAAATTTTATTTTAAAATGGTGAATTGGACTTCGGAGAAGGAAGCACGTTTTATCGAGCTCGTAGAGCAGTATGATTGTATTTGGAATGCCAATTCCATAAAATATCGCCGGAAGGATCTAAAACTGCAAGCCTGGCGTGAAATTGGTGCCAGCTTAGACGTAAATATGTGATAGAGCTAATAATAATATAGCTTTTTTCTTCTTTCCGAATTTTTCCATGTTTTCAAATAAGCAGACGACCTAAACTTCTTCCTCCTTTACTTCTTTGGTCTGAATGCCAGATTGTAATATCATTGGTCAAAATATAAGTGGTTGCAATCACAGTGTTTCAAAGTGTGACCGCTGAATGGCGTTTACAATGTGTTGCTGCAACAGTTGCAGTTGCAAGCGCGGCTGAAAATTGCAAAGTGTGACCGTAGCTTTAGTAAAACAATCTGACAAGTTATATGATGGTTTTCGCTCGTCGATTTGATCGTTGCTAAACTTTGAACATTTAGCGAAACTTATAATCGAAACTGTGACGTCGTCGTTACAGCGCCATCTGAACATATCCAATGAAACACCTTAGAGTCCGTATTACATGAAAATTAAGTAAATGATATGTCTCCCTATTGAAAGTCTCTGGTTGCAATGTTTTGAAGCTGAGGGGAAAGCTTTCTTGTTCCGGATTGTGACGGCTGATGAAACCTGGGTGCATCATTTTCAGCCCGAAACAAAACGACAACCGATGGAATGACGTCATCCGCACTCTCCGCAGAAGAAAAAATTCAAAGCGACTGCTTCTGCTGGTAAGGTCATGATCACTGTGTTTTGGGACTGTGATGGTGTCATACTCATTGACGTAATGCCGAGAGGCAGCGCCATTAATTCTGAGGCATATGTGAACGCATTAACCAAACTCAAGAAGCGCTTCCATTAACAACCCAGGTGATTGTTTGCTTCAACACGATAACGCTCGCCATCACACAACACCTCCTTGAAAGAAATCCTCACAACTGAAAAGTCATGCATTGTTACATCATCATAAGTCGACCAAATTTAGGGCTTATCATTGGTAAAAACACGATCAACAATGGTCGAATTATGATGGTGTAACAATATATGACGTTTCGGTTGTGAGGCTTTCTTTCTAGGAGGTGTTGCCTCACACCAGCTTGAGGATGTCGGAAACTGGGTTGGACAGCGTTACCCCATCCACCCTACAGCCCTGACCTAGCGCTCTCAGACTTTCACTTGTTTGGGCCATTGAAGAATGCCATTCGTGGAAGACATTTTGAGGATGACGAAGGAGTGATTCGCACAATGAAGACATGGCTGTGTGAACAGAACAAGGACTGGTTCCGACAGGGCATACACGCCTTTGTATCTCCCTGGAGGAAGGCCATAGAACGGGTCGGAGATTATGTGGAAAAATAGGGAGTGTAGAAGAAACATCATTCTTTCGTGTGTAGAAGTTTCATTGTGTTCAATAAATTGTGGTACTTTTACTTTCTGGGCTACCCTCGTACCTGTATATCTTTTCATTTTTTTCTGAATGGATTAATACGCTCTTAACTCCATCAATGGGTTTGGTTAGGGAAGCCTGTTTTAGAAATAAATATTTCATTGAGCATCTCCTGAAATTTCTAAAAAATGAAAGTACTTAACAAAGAAAAATTAAATAAATAATACGAATAGGTTTTGAAAAATTGTTTTGTTTTAGAAATATAGGCATCGCATTGCAATTTTGAAGATTTGGTTGGAGGACTTCTTGGATTGTAAAACGCTATTCTAAAGCAAGCGCCTGAAATTTCCTGAAAGATTTGTCATTTTCAGAGAAATGAACATTAAATTGAATTTCATATTTCTTTGTAATTAATCAAATAAATTTTTAAGAATTTCTAAGTAATAATACATTAAACGTATATAAAAAGCGCTCCATATATTATTTACAATGGAAACCATACAAAATGTAAGCTCACCTCTTATAAATACACGAGAACATATCACACTTGTAAACGAATTACTTTTTTATTAATTCTTTTTAATATGGATGACCTCTTTCTTTTTTTTAAATTAAAATTAATTTTTTACATATGCTGCTCTTTTCCCGAAACACGAACAGTTCATTACTGTTCTTGCAAAACGATAATAGGAAACGTTTTTCCAATCTAACAAAAAAAAAACAAAGAAATAAAAAGGTTTTCCCGCCTTTTGTTTTTTGCTTCATTTTCTTTGAAAAATAGGCGTGTAATTGTTTTTCCAATAATAAGTATAATTATCGTTAATTAGATGTGAGGAACTCGAGTCTTTCAACAGTGGCGGAGAGAGAGGTTGAGGGGGCCTCGGGGTCTTCTCCTTCAACTTATCACGTGAATCATTAAGTCATGGGGAAAGCGAGTACCCACACCATCACCACCACCACCACTACTACTACTACCATTCCCTTCTAAATAATTGACAACCAGAATCTGACGCTCTGCTGCAGTCCCCTAGCCACGTTCTAATGCACTCGTCAGGAGTTCTTGATCAATGAATTTAATTAAGGCCTTAAACTATACCTCGCGCATAAATTGTTAATGAAAAATGTTGAGGAAAAACATATACTTCACAAGCGCAGCCAAAACAGTGTAAATGGTGTTGCAGGAAACAAATTCGACAACGAAAGAAAACCTGTCGCTTTGAAAAGGGAATAAATAAGGAGAAGATCTAAAAGTAGTACGATGGATAGTCCTTAATAAAGATTGACGCGCGTTTCGGTCTGGGACCATCAGCCATTTTAAATAAATTATTTGACTATTTTGGCGATACCAGACCGAAACACACGTCAGTCTTCATTGAAACATGTCTATCGTATTGGGTTTTTTTTTTTGGTTTTTTTTTTTTGGTCTTCTCTTATTTGTTTATTTAATTTTTCAGCAACACAAAGTCCTCTTTACATAATGTCCTAAGAGGAGCCACAATTAAAGATCAGCTGTCGTTTTTAAGGGAAATGGGCAAAGTTTTGGAAATTTTTTCTCTTTTCTACTTTGTAATTTTGATTCAGATTTTAACATTCTACATTTTCATTACAAGAACAAGGAGTCGGTGAGTACTGGTTATTTGTTAAAATGGACAACATAAATTCGTATTCACTTATAGATAATTATTAGTAGAACTGGACTTGTTTACGAATAACAAACATTTTCATTACTGGTACGCTACATAAAACATTGGGTTTCTACGAGGTGCTACCCAAAATTTCCCGAAATTGTTTTATTCTGACGGAATCGTAAAAGGTACGAAGTTTTGCCGATAAATGGTGTTAAGGGTACGTCTCAGCTGTAATTGTGCCAAGCAATGTCCATATGATTTTGAGTTTGAGCTGTTTTTGTCACTCTTTGTGTTGGTCGTGTTGCGATTCTTGATATTACAGCTGAAGAAAACTGCGACTGAAACCCACAGACTGTTGAAAGAGGATTTTGGTGAACAAGCTTTAGGCCAAACCCAAACATTTGAGTGCTTTAAGCATTTCAAAGATGGTCGGGAGTCTGTGGAAGACGACAAGCATTCTGGTCGACCTTCAACAAGCACAACTCAGGAAATAATCACGAAAGTGCGTGACGTGATCCGAGAGGGCCGAAGTCAGACCATCCAGGATGTTTGTGATCGCCTTGAACTGTCATACGGTACGTTCTGAGACGATTGAGGGAAAACTTGGGGCGCACAAGGCCAGAGATGTGGAAGAAGAAAGACTGGCTGCTATTGAAATTGCGGTTATAAAAGGACGGCGATTTGACTCCATTGAAGTGATCCAAGCGGAATCGCAGCAGTTGTTAAACATGCTCCAATTTGGGAACTTCCAGGAGTCCTTCCAGAAGTGGGAACATCGCTGGAAGGGATGTATACAGGGTGTTTCATAATTGGTGTCCCGTCTTTAGATCCAAATAACGACTCAAGGGGAACAGATTGGGGGAAAATGAATATTGATTATTTGGTTTTAATGTCCCCTAATTCAGAATAAAAACATTTCGCGTCCCTGGGGGTGAAGGGGTAAATTTTGAAAATTTTAATCTTGTCCAAATGGAAGGAACGACTTCATTGGATAATAGACGATTGAATATAAACTATGTAGTCGAACGAATCACTTTATACTCGGTCTCGTATCAAGGTTGGCGGTATCCTCATGAATCAATAGACTAAGCTTGCCTGGTGCATATTGTCCAAGCGTTTGGAGGAAGTATCATGGCAGAGATATTTGTATATCCTAACAAGATATCTGTATCATGGTCTGGAGTATATATTACTTGTACAGAAAAGGTCCACTAATTAACTGATTATGACGGCCGCTCCATTTATAAAAAAATTATTCAGAAGTATTTTTGGAACATAATTTTCACCAAACATGGATTTGAATCCTCTAAAGAACCTTTAGGGTACCTGAAAAGGTGGTTCGAAAGAACTTTCCATTTTTATCCAATCAAAACGATAAGTAGATCCACTTAAGTAAAATCCATGCCTATTTGGCTCAAGCCCCAATACGATATTAGAAAAGGTTTCTAATTTGATGCCCATTTGTGTGGTATATTTGGAAATTATCTGTAAACAGCTTCATTTAATAATGGATTTCGGCTTTGCCTCGCTCCCTGTTAGAATAGTATAAATTTGTTTCAGGATGACAATTCATGAGACGACATTTAGCAATCTTTAAAACTTTTAAATCTTAAAGAACTTTAAATTATCATTTGATAAGCTTATATTTTTATCCTGCTTTCTACAATTGAGAAAATAGAAGTTTCTGATAGAACATGTTTAAATAAGTGCTGATGAAATACTCCACGTAAATCTGGCGCGCTGTTTTTTTTTTTTAATTTGTTTTTACTTTAGTTGCGGGGGGGGGGTATGTAAAGACTTTATTTACCGAATACGCGTTAATGGATCCTCAGCTCTTGCGTGGCACAATTAGCAGATGGCAATTCAGCTATCCACATCGGACGAAGGGCTTAATTGGATCGATTAAGCAATGTACAAGCAACAGTAAGTGCACATGTGGAAATTTTGTTTAAAGTAACACTCCGATATACCGTGTGTCTCAAAAGTCGTGTGCCATATGAAAAGTTTATGAATGTTGGCTTTATGTTCACACGGTTTCGCAAGCTTATCGTTCATGTCCAAAATGTGCATCATGCACTCAAGACAATGTCTCACACGATCCAAATTTTCTTCTATCACGCGTAAAAGTGTAGTTGGCGGAATGTTCTGTAGGGTATTGGTGATTCTTTCCTTTAAATCATCCAGATTTTCGGGCTGTGTCTGAAACACCTGCTGTTCACGTAGCTCTACACGTTGTTCCGGTGTCATTATTCCTCTATTTCATTATTTTACCTACAAAATCAAAACAACCAATGCACGCGACTTTTGAGACACACGGTATTAATCAGCTCAGCAAAAAGCATAAAATTCCATTCGATAAGTTTAGAATTCCTGTAGTCTATCTTATTACACTTTTATATTAAACCCGTTTGATTAGGATATAGCAACGTCGTATTAACTTTATATGAGGCGTTACGGATACGAAGGGCGAACTCAACAAAGTGCGATTTCGAGAAACACGCGTTTGAAATTTTTGCTTTACCACTCTTATAAGTTGAACGCTTTACTTTCAGCCTTTATTTTATACGATTAGGAGGGGTCAACTGAACAAAAAACTATACCACCTTATTCTTTGCTGTCTGAGAAGTTGAAAAATAAGATAAAAAAAAATCTGAACCAATTGAGTTCGCTCTTGGTATCCGCAATGCCTCATATATAGAAATATATTTTGTAGGATTTCTTTCTATATTATGCATGAAGCACTTTCATTTAATGACCCTCACCCCGCATTCCATTCCATTGGGAGACTTATTTCAGGTTCAGCTGTTAATGAAATGTCAGCCTGGTCAAAAGAAGTTACCGCTTTATCAGATTCAAAACACCTCTTTTTCCCCTTTAGAAACTTAGCACTTTTGCTCCTTTTCTTTTTTTTAAATGCTTTTCCCTTGCTTAATTCCGTCTTCTGCTTCCCGTCGTTAGCAACGGCGCTCTACCCCTTCTCGGTGGCTCCTCATCAGCTGATTAATAGCGGCCATCAGGTTCGTCCTCCATTTCCTAATGGCCGAAGGCTTTGCCACTTTTTTCCTCCCACCTTCCACCCATCTCTTCCGCATCTTTTCCAGTGCAACTCGTTTGAAGAGGATATTTTTCCTCGACACAATCACCGCAAATGGCGTGTCACGTGATTCTTTTTACCTCCTCGCGAGACGCGTGATTTTCATCAATATTAATCACGGCTTCCAATTTTCGGATTATGACGGAGCGAAGCACAAAGGGAAAAATCAGCCGCTGCAACCAACGGGTACACCACCGCTGCCCTTTCATGTTCTCCAGCACGCCCTAACCCACCCGTTTCGAACGCTACAGTTTATGTGTCACAAAGAAAAACGATTTATAAGGGAAATTATTATGAACGAGGAAATTTTCGTCCAACTCGTTTCCAACAAATCATACACAAATGTTTTCTTTTTAGAGCTTTTTCAAAATCCGCTTTTATTGCTTTCTGGATACATAGCTATTAAATGAGAAATATCGCCATGGCTTTTCCAATAGTTTTTCAGGATTGTGTCGCTATTTACTAAAACAAGAACAAATCAAAAAAGATACCGAAAAAGAGTTTCCACTGCCATTAGGTTTTCATTAACTTAGTAAACAATCTAAAAGAAAAACTTCATATTGTCCTGTTAAGTTTCTTTATGGTATGTCACAAAGTTCATGACTTTTGTTAGAATGGCCAATGGAATGAGTCCTATTTATGCAAAGCAACCTTATTTATATCATTACGGAGC
Organism: Rhysida immarginata; assembly: GCA_023313115.1. Taxonomy (NCBI): domain Eukaryota; kingdom Metazoa; phylum Arthropoda; class Chilopoda; order Scolopendromorpha; family Scolopendridae; genus Rhysida; species Rhysida immarginata. The sequence continues at coordinate 526,426 of JAHWFO010111979.1, read as the reverse complement.
ATCGTAGACTTTGCAGTTGAAAGAACCTATTCCAGCGAATCGTCGTCATTTCGTCATTCTTCAGCTAAACCATTACCAAAACTTTCAGGAGTCGACAAGCGTTAACATTTGTGGTAAGACGATTTGTACTTAGCCTCATAAGTTGAATTTCTTTGATTGAGCAGCTGCATAAAAACCAATGATAACTGACAAATATGCAGAGTTAATTTCTGTTTTCTCAGTCGTATATAGAGCCTAACTACAACATTCATGTTCAGGAGATACCCTATATCATCAAAAACAATGTTATACGTGTCTTAATTTACACGTAATCTACAAATCAACTTCTTACCACAATACGATGCCACGTATGTAATAAGTCTACACACAAGAGTTCTGACATTCTGTACGATGTTCAACTGTAAGTGGCATTATAGTCAACTGGAAATCTTTAAGAGCATCGTCAGTGAAACCGCGAAGTGGTAAAGGCCAAAGAAAATGACGATAGAGACGATCGAGTGCAAACACGTATGATACGATGCAATCGGAAGTCTACAACCGACCATTGCTGCAGAATTTCTAAATGCTATTTAAAATATCACCAGTACAATTTCCATTCTCCGAGAACTTTGGATCCATGGCCGTGCTGCTGCTGCTCATAAGCCTTACATGGACCAATGCGAAATGACGTTTAGAATATTGTACAGTTCACGAAAACTGGACCATGGATAATGGAAACATAACTTATGAAGCGACGAATCTGGATACACACGGACAATCAGACGGTCTATTTTGGATCTAGCCAAAGCCTATCCTAATTTAGCTTGTTTTTTTCTCCATTTTAGAAACTGGACAAAATTCGACCCTATTTTAGAAAATGGACAAATCGCAACATTTCACAATGTCACATATGCACCAATGTATTCCAATATCTCAAACTCCCCACTCCACCATTTGAAATTCACCCCGAAAACATGATAATTCCACCTGTTCTTTTGCGCTGCTCCTTGGACACTTTCTGGTTTAAAGGCTTCCTCAGCCTTTTGCATAACTTCAGAATACAAGCAAAGTCTAGATTCGTCAGACAATACTAAAAATCCCCAATTTTCGATGGTTTAGTGACGATGCCTTTGGTGCAGCTCAGACAACTTTTCTTTTGCGTTACTCTGCGATATACGGCTGAAAATTTGTAACCCGTACAGTGCTCGACGAGCTATTTTTTCTCAGATTGTTAGACTGAGTCTATCATTATACTGTTGCAGTGTTCTTTACAATTTTGATAATCGATTAGTATTTGATAATCGGCACAAACGCCTACAGCCTGATTTGCCATAATCGATTTTCAGCCACTGTTCATTTGCATGGTGTTGTTTAGCACTGTAAATGAACATTACTCATTGTGGACGTAGACATCAATAAACGTCGCCACTTCTTCCAGAGTATGACCCTATGGTCCACCAAAAACGATGATTGTCGCTCAGTCACGTCTTCTTTACGATCCATGAATCAACCTGAAAACAGAATTTTAAATGCACGGGAAATTACACCATGGATATCTACAGCGATCAGAATGCAGTTTTGCTTTCATGATCTTTCCAAAGTTTACGTTTCAGGTTTCATATTTTAAACATTATTTATACCAGCATTCCGTATTTTTTTTTGTCCTGAGTGTTTATATCCAACATTCTTAGATTCAAATCTTTTTAAGGAAGATGTACCAAATGCTGGCACAGCGTAAGACCGCTCTAAGCAAACTAAGCAAAATCAAACTTCAAACCCAATTCTGCAAAAATTAATTTTCTATAATCCACACGTGTTGAAAAAAAATCTTCAAAAAAATTAGCACTATGTTTAATTAAGAAACTTTTGTTGCACTTTGTTAGTAAAAGTTTTATTTTCCCTAGCTTTTTTTAAGGAGCTCTGTAGCCTGGAACGCTCTGCATGAGATCACAAACCTATTGACCCTCTTCTCATCAGGGTAATCAATAAGGAGCTTCATTGGCATCTCGAGAAAAAGCACTGGAAGAATTAAAGCTTTCTATGGGATTTGGGGGGGGGGG
>JAHWFO010111979.1:479076-524287 GCA_023313115.1 Rhysida immarginata | reverse complement strand
CGAAGCTCAATGAAAAGGCAAACCAATGAATAGTAAATGAGTGAGCCACTTGATGAAAAAGTGTACGTCATCACGAAAATGCAGAAATGTTATCCTGCTGTGCTCACTGTCTTATCTCTTCCTATCCTCGTAGCAGTCCATTATAAATTCCGCCCTCAACGTTCACTTCTGAAAAGAATTATTGAATCGCAAGACGCGTGCTCATTTGCATGCCAAACGTGTTCGGAACGTTTTCTCTTATCGCAGCCAATTTCTCAAGTCTGCAAGCGTCGTTGTGGTGACATTGCGGGTATAGGGGGTTGCATGAACTTTAACCTTTATTAAATTGCAATTAAACCACTTTAACCCTGTAGCTCAGAATGACAATTTGAGATTCTGTGATTTATAGAGAATATGTATATTTAAACACCACGTGAACATTGGCGTAAATCACAATCACGGGGTTCTCTTTAACGTGTAATAAATTTTAAGACTAATCATGCACCACACATAATTCTTAAGGATGAATAATAAATAGATTGTACTTAATTCCCTACTATTTAACGGACTCTTTCGTATATTAAAGATTTACATTGGCAACGTATTTGAAATCCATTTTGTTGCGATAAATTTTATACAACTAAACGTTACCGTTGCCTGATCTACAAAGCTGTGTCAGCATCAAAATAGCATTATTAAAGAAACTAATTTTCTATTTCATTCGCACATTATACTGAATCATAATCCCTTAACAAAGTATATGACTACTTCGAAAAATTTGAATCTTACTACTTTACTACTGCTGCTACTGCTACTGCTGCTGCTAATACTACAGTGTTATAGATAAATCCTGATTCAATACATTAATGAGCAAAAAAAATATTTTGACAGTTTCAGAAAAACTAGTTGTTCTTTTGAAAAGAGGAGAAAACTTAGTCAAACTACTTAGTCTTTTTCTTTAATCCACCAATCAGAGATTGCTCTCGTCTGATTGATGGACTTTGCCTTTCTGCGCCGCTTGACAATTGCTAAGGAACAGCAACATTTTTGTCAATAAATACTGTCCCAAGAAATAAACGCTACCAAAACTTCAGTAGACGTATTACAGTGACTTTATGAACACAAAATGGCATGCAATTTGAACTAAGGAAACGAACATAATTGCAAAAGCAGAAGAGGTATCATGAAGCATCAATAAGTGACTAAAAAACAATGTCGGTTTGAAATGTGAGACCCTTAGTAGTGAGTATTGCCTCCTCGAACCGCAATGCATGTTTTGCATCTGTTTGGCATACTTCCCTCCCATAAGACTGTTAAGAGCAGTCGGGATCTTATCCCATTCTTCCTGTAACGCAGTTGTCAGTACCTGCAGCGTTCTGGGAGGGGGATTCCTTTGTGCCACACGTCTACCAAGAGCGTCCCAGCCATGTTCTATGGGATTGAGGTCCGGGGAGTATGCGGGCCACTGCAAACGCTCGATATGCTTACTCTCAAGAACATCCGATACCATGTTCGCCCTATGTGGACGGGCATTGTCGTCCATGAACACAAAGTCTGGACCAACTGGTCCATGGAAAAGACGAACGTGATCCAGAAGAATCTCCCTGCAATACCGAGCTGCTGTAACAGACCATCCTACAAAGATATGGAAGGGGTTTTCTGGCATCATGCATGATGCCCCCACGCACCATGACTTCTTGACAAAACGTTGCACTTCCCGAACGTGTTGTTGGTGATAACGAGTTCCATTTTCACGCCAGATCAGTTAATGCCCAGAATCACTCTGCAATCACTCTGGACCGAGACTCGTCGGAGAACATCACCATGGATCACTCCTGATCGCCCCAAACACGATGCTCCTGATCGTCGATGGAGCGGAGATAGTGGAATGCATTTGACAGGCTTCCGTGCATACACCCCAACATCATTCGACCGACGGGAAATGGTTCTGGCAAAAACACGAGTGCCTGTAGCATCGGCAAGATCTGCGGGTGTCTGATTTCTTCCTCTTTTTGCTGAAAAGGCTATTCTACGGTCCTCCCGAGCGGTTGTGCTCCTTCGACGACCATCCCCATGCACACGTAAAGTGGATCTTCTGGTGGCAGCAGCAGTTTTCAAACGAGAAACGACACTTTTCGCAACATCCATTGGTCGCGCAACTTCAGTCACGCTTTGCCCTGCCTTGAGCCATCCAACAGCTCGTCCACGGTCGTAATCATTCAAATGACGTCTCTGCGGCATTCTGCAGACGATATGTGATAGAGGGACTGATAATTTACAGTAATGTTCGTAAGACACCTGCACGTGTATTCGCCTTAACACTCCTTGGCTACTGATTTTCACTGAATCACAGCTCATCGGACACGTGATTTTTATTCAAATTATGCAAATCGAACAACAGTAGCAACCAATGTTTTGACGCGTCCTGCACTATTTTCCAGCTCCCCTAAATGGCGGAATGCGCATGTTCCTTAGCAATTGTCAAGCAGTGTATTTATCTATAAACATTCTGGGCAGTCTGGAATTTCTCACTCGTAGATTTCGCTCGTGATGGTCAGTAAACCGAAACGTGTCATATTGCATAACCGGACCTATCTTTGTCATTTAGTTCTTTGTATCTAAAAAAATCCTTTGCTTCTCTTAGCAATTTGATACAAGATGGCATATGCAAAAGCTATTTACTCAAATTTGGCCATCAACCTAAAATTAGCCCTTTCAAAAGGTGCTCCCAGCACTTTTTCCGCTTTGAAGAACTCCATGGAAATTGCTGCTGTTGTCTAAACTATGTCGTGTTTCTAAGGTCGAGATGGAGCACCCAATTGCTTCCCTCCATAGTTTCTAATCTGTCTGGTTTTTCCGATGTCGCTCACTGATAGAGTTCCTAATTTTGTCCACATTTTCGAAGATCGTGCTCGTGGAAGTTCGTCCTGATCTCTCTTCGTCTTCCAGAGCTGTGGTTGAAGCACCATTCAAAAGACCTCCCAAATCTCACTGTCATAAACCTGTTGAAAGGTCTTGCTAACTTGATATTAGCTCTTTGCTAAAATTACAAATGTGCCCGTATACATGTTCAAACAACGATGCCACTCGGCATACTAACTACAAAAAGGTCACCGCTCCATAAACAGGTTCAGACATGTAGGGCTTTTTTTTTCAGAAAAACATGTGGATGTGAAACTGAATCCCAACAGCAATCTCTAAGTTAGTTTTTGTTATAGATTGATTTGATGGTTCTTTTCTATCTTCCCTCGCTATGTTTTAACGAAGCATTTCTTCTTTTACATAACAGGGTCGATATATTTTACTTAAAATTTAATATTTCTAATTTTAAAATTATTTTTATGATGATCTATCTTGTCGGATGATCGAAAATTTTTTCCACATAAAATTTTATATTATATATATATATAATCTAAGCAACCCGCGGGTTGTCCCCAACAGGCCGAAGCCCAACACGGGGTTTTCTTTTTATAATAAAGGACAATCACAAACATCCATGCCCCAAGCGGGATTCGAACCCGCGACTTGCTGGTTGCGAGAACGATAAGACCTGCGCCTTAGCGCTCTCGACCAACAAGTCTTTATTATGCAACAATAAAGACTGGTTTATAACCATGTTTAATGGATATTTCGATTATAATTCGAAAATCGTTTTGCCTCAGTGATTTACTAATTGACAAACATTAGCCGGCTCCACTTCGGCAGATGAAAAGTTCGCTCTTAGTGACCTAAGCTAATAAACTATATTATTTTAAAAATTCTATACTGGACAAAGATAATGTTAAAACAAGATTATTAATATTACAGTTAATAACGTTTTCATCCCCATTTTCCTCATTTCCACAAACAACTCTCAGAAAGTAAAGAGCAAAGCGTCTTCAGAGACTCAGGTTGGAAGACTAAATTCATGTTCTTCACCTTCTACTTCGAAAGTAAAAAGGTAAAAATTATTAACATTCTCTCGAGTACTTTTATCAAACTTCCTTTCCCGATAAACTTTTATCCAATTACCAAACTCACACGAGTTTGCGGAGGTGGTCCCTCCTCCTCCTATTACTTTTTCTCCTCCTCCCTTCCTAATTTTCATGACTATTATTATAAGTGGATGGATGTAGTAGTATTGGTTCAAGGGGGGTCTCAGGTGAGTTGAATGTCGCAATTCTAATTCGAAGGGCTTCGTAAGTGACGCAGGTGGAAGGTCCCTGTGCGCCTAAATCCCTCTCTAAATCTCGTTTCCAGTCAATTGGTAATTGGTGGAGGAGAAATCTGCGACGACGACTTCCCCTTATCGATCAAAACAGCTTAAACACAGATCGTCCCCCTTTAAAACGACGACGACGAGAGAAATCAACAGATGCCGATGCTCCATCTCTTTTGCCAGTAGCTAAAAGAGAGACGACTCTTCTGCATTTCTATATTTTACTTTAAAATTCAAGTATAGAAAGGAAAATCTATTCTTTATCGCCTTTTGGGTTATTTTTTCTCTGCCAAGGCGAACTGTTTAGATTTATACAAGAAAAATAATCGTCAATCACAAAAACATTTAATAAAAGTTTGAAAAATATTTTAATATTAAACTGATTAAAATGGCCAACTTCCTGCGTTTACACCCACCCGTTGAAATTTATCTCTTCAATTAAGCAAAGTGAATCGGAGCCGCGAAGCTTTTATGTCTTTTTTTTTCTAATGCAAGTTTTTACTTACTTTATGCAAATTGTCCTGCTCTCACAGCTCTCGAAACATAATTTTACAAGAAATAATTATCACCGCCCGTTTTTAGAACATAACATTGCTGCAGTTTCGTTTTTAATTTTTCTAGTGAAAAATACTTTAACAATGTTCTGCTACTTGCCCCCCCCCCCCCAAAAAAAAAAAAATTTTCATTGCATTTTAATTTCTTGTCAAAGTGGACTGCACATCTTTAAAGGCATATCGAGAGCAAAGAAGATTTAAAATTAAAATTTTTTCAGACAAAAGTATCTAATAAAAATCGTCATCGATTGAAGGAGTTTATTCGTTCCTTTTTTCCCCGTGCCGATCCGTTTTTACGATTCTCTGTGAAAAGACCAGGAAATAAACCTGGTTTCTGCCCCTTTCCCCGCAAGATCAATGGGAAGAGTTTGGGGCAATGCTTCTGGAAGAAACATGAAAAATGGAGGGTTTACGATTTATTTTGAAGAAACTGATCTAAAGAAGTCTACTGCGATAAATATTCATCTTGACTCGAGGCTAAAGTGAGATCTTTGGTTCTTTAATATTGCTCGACTACCATTCAGTATCAGTTCCTTAGCAGAATTTTCTCAATCCTTTAGTTCCGATTTAATTTTAAGAAGAAACTCGTCCGCATCCCGTTTTCATATTATGCCTTCAGGATATAGCATCTAAATTTTATTGGTTCCATTTCATTTTGTGGTTTTCTACTTTTTTCCCCCTCATTATACAAGATAATTGAAAATATCTTTATTATTAATAGAATTCCAATCACATAAAATTCGTACAAACTTCAATTTAAACACTTCATACAGCGTTCTATTATCGTCCTCTTCCCCCCCCCCCTTCCCTCCCCCCACTGATAACATTAATTTTCCGAACAATCTTTCCGAGTTGCGATTACATTGGTATCCAATCATTGCACTTTCCCTGAAACTGTAGTAATAATGAAAATAGGTGGAATGGAATTTCTTAGGAGAGAAAATATCCTTGTTGACGTAGCAAGGGCCTTTTACTACCGTGGAGTGGATATGAAATTGAATTTTCGGAGGGAAAAGATAAAAATAGCCCAGGGGGTCATAATGAGAAGGGCGGTGCATCATTCAAGTCAACCTGTGCATGAAATGGAATGGCGTTTCTGAATAGTTTCGCTTCGAGGGAAGAAATAGAAAAAAAGACGGGAGGGCAAAGGGGAAAAAATGGATAGGAACCAAAAAAAAAACGAGAGACGAACGACGAAGAGAAGAAAAAGTAAATTCTAGAATGATTGAAAATTCTTTTGAATACGGTATTTACTCAAAAAAATAATCTTTCTCAACATAGCGTGTAAAAAGTTTCTTATAATGAAAAAAGCCTATCATTTAATTAAAAAGTTATAGCTTTCAAAATACTCTAATTACTCTCAGTTAATACGCGTATCACAATGAAATACAAGTAACATTATACGAGATAAATCTGAATGAATGAAACTACAAGTACAAAATAACTATTTATCACAGAACAAAAGGAAGGTATCAATAAATAGGAATAATCTCAAAGTTTATATCTTTGCGAATGTGCATTGTTGTTGTGCTATTAATCTAGCGCTATTAATTCTGGCCTACAGTGATATGCTGGTGCAACTTCTAATCCCGCAATTAGATGAAGACTGGAGTGACTATCTGTTCCAACTAGAAGGCAGAAGACCCCATTATCACAACGTAGTCAGGCGTTACCTGAATGAACATCTACCTCATGGCTGGAATAGCTACCGATAACTAACCAGATCTCCTGACATTAATCCTTGACGGATGTAGAAGAAAAGAAGGACGAGATACAAAAACCCTGGAATAAAACAAAACTTGACCACAGGATGGTAATACCCTGAAAAAAAAAGCTGAAGTTTCGGATAGACTATCCTTTGTCAAAGCAGAAAGTAAAAGTGACAAAAGGGGCACTAGAAGAAGTCTTCTTTACAAACAAAATAACGAGGAAGAACAGAAGGTAGCCAATGATGACATAATACAAGGGAAAAACGTCCGATGGGAGATGATGAAAGGGCAATAAAAAAAAGTACATTAGTGATGACAAGAAAAGCACTAAAATAGGAATGAAAAAAAGTGACAGAAATAATAAAAAAAAAATGATAAGTAACAAATATTAGGACTGGACAACAAAAAGTGAAGAAGAAAGAAGAAAAATATTAGTGAGAGCTGAAAACTAAGAAAGAAGCAGATATAAAATGTAAAATTTGATAAGAAAAATAAGGAAGGAGAAATAATTGCAGAGAGGGAAGAACAAAGGCGGAGAAAGGAACTGTAGAAAGGCCTGTGACAAATTAGTGAAAAACTGAAGTGAGTGGAATTGAGGAAAGGTTAATGGAATTAAGGGTTAGGAAATTGAATTTGCCCACCAGCAATAGGGGTTATTGAATATCCTATTCGTTGATTTGTTACACGTTGTTTTATTATAAATGATTATTTTATTGTAATAAACAAGGTAATTTCATTCATTACCCTGCGCATTACCCTGTGGAAAATCTGGTAACATTTCTTTTATTTATGTAGTGAATAAAAACCCGAAATCTACAGTTTTACAAATTATTCTTGTTCAAAGTGTGATTATTATCAATTTTGCTCAAGTCACTTTTTGGCCTCAATATTAACAAATTGTTTTAAAAAGTTAACTGTCTAGAAAGATTTTCAATCAGAAACTGGCATTTTTACTTCCAATAAACATGTTTAAATTTGATGCTACTACAGTGTTGAAAACATCTATATGATTTTAAATAGTTTCTGCCACCCAAACATACAGTATGCTTTAGATTCTAAACTTTAAAATTATGGTTCTAACCAGCAATACTGAGGAAGATTAAAAAAAAACGTAGATAATTCAAAACCAATCGCTTATCCAAAAATCAAAGTTCGCCCTAATGCGAAAAACTCTAATTGTGAGTTGATTTATCTGAAAATCAACAGGATCCGAGCAATTCCTCTGAAAGTTGAACAAATAAGAGACATGTATCCCACACCTAAAGCAGATTTTTAGACTGTCGAGGTGATGCCAAAATCTTATTTAGGGTTATAAATAAACCCGTCGGTTGAATTTGACCTCACTATTATAATTTAATTGACTCGGAAAATTATAAGTTTATTGCTTTTATTATTAATGCTGTTATTCAAATAACATGCACGGGAAGACCCAAATGTTATCTTAATTGTGAGATGCTGTTTGTACCGCGTGGAAATCCCAATTTTATTAATCGTCTTTGCAAAAGTTTTTGATAATTGTTAAATTAAAATATAAACGCATTTGCACGTTCCTTCGAAATACGCACGTTAAACTAAATGGAATGTTCAACTTTAAAACTGCTAAATTGCGCCAGGTGAATTTTCAAACTATTAAAGATTTATTTAATAAACTCGTTTCCGCATTAATTGGTACTCGATGTTCATAGACCTTTCTCTAAATTCCGAAGTAGAAAGGGTTCTCGTTTTCATACTACAATCGTCTTCCACATCCTTTTCCCCTTTGAGGACACTTGAATATTCGTCTTAGGAATAAAGAGGGCTCTATTGTATCATGCGTTTGATTCAGTACAAACATTGAGCACATATATTTATTGGTCCAGCGCGCTATTTAACACTATTGATTCCTAATTAAGGCTGGTGGGAATACCAAATCAATCTTCCAGTTCCACTAATGAGTTCTCTGAGAAGGTACTTCTATTGACTAATCGTTTTTAATAACGTTATGAGAACATAATTACACAAGCGTGCAAAACTTCAGTCATTAAAAGATGTCTGCAATCTAATGACTGATCCCATTCTTTTGTTCTTGATTCAAACTTGATCTGTTTTCTCAATCGCATAAGGATTTTTCACGAAGTTGGCTCGAAGATAAGGATTAAGAGCCCATTTTATGTGTCCTGAAAGTTCCTCTCTTTTTTGTAATGTTTCTAAAATATTTTATATACAGATTTATTTTGGTGGAAAATCAATATTAACACTTCATGCCTTTTACAGATCATTAGATTACTCCCTGCATTTTATACTCCTTTTTCCTTTTACCCTGAAAGCTCCTTTTGGTACTTTATCTGTCGTAGACAGCTTGCAGATCTTCTCTGTGCAGTAGTCCGCATCACGTCGATGTTCCTTCTGCCTGATATCTACGTTCCATGTCCTTGGTAGTTTGATGAAACCTTTCCCCCTGCTCTTCCCTTAAAGCAACAAGATTAGCGCTCGAATTCTTCGCCTCTAGCCGCTATTAGTGTTGGGGCATGGACTCTACAAGTTTCCGAAAAACCCTCACTTAACTCCCAATAGACTTATGGTTGATTATTCTTACAGGTGTTTGATTTGATTTAAATATGGCCATTAGAAGGTTCGTTGTCATGTTCATCGAACTCTAATGGAGTCTTATCGCATTGAACATTATCATATGGAAAATGTCCTGGAGGAAAACTGCCCATGAGCGGGTGAACTTGGTCGCCAAGAAGGTTCAGAGGAGCTGGGGCATTCAATGGTTGTGCCACGGGTACATTTCCCATACCAGCTCTTCTATCGTTTCGTGCTATTGACACCGTACTTTGACTCTGCCATTCACATGTTTCAATAAGCTACGAGATTCGTCAGGCCATATAATATTCTTTCAGTCGTCAGCAGTAACATGGCTGCATTCATAGGCCACTGGAAGCAAACTTTTCTGCCTTTGGCCGAAAGGAGTGGTAGTATCGTTGGCTGTGATCACACTTTCTTTTCAATATCAGGTTCTTGGAGATTTTTTGGCATTTCTCATTGTGCATGTCTGTTATTCGACAAACTGTTTGATTTTAAACCTTATTTTTTTCATAGGTCTTTGCCATCAATCATTTATTTTCGACCCAAGACTTCTTCTGGGTGTATTATCTTTATATGTTTCCTGCTACTCTATAGCAGCCGTTATTCAAGAAACCCCAAATATATTGATAGTTTCGAAGATGCTGGTTCCTCTTCGCTCTGCACTTTTGAAGATATGCCACTTTTGAAGTCGCTCATATCTTTACGTTGGCCCATCCTTCTACCGTTAATTCACACAAAGTATTCAGAACAAGGGATTACACATTTAAATGAACGATCGTCACATGATCGCGTTATGGGACTAATGCATTTTCTTGTCAATTTAAGTCAAAAAAACCTTTACAAACTGGTCGAAAATGTATACAAGTAGTCCACAATAAACATCAAAAGAAATATTAGGAATTTTTATTCTCGTTTTCTTTTTTTTTTATCAAAATATTTGTATCATGTAAAAATAATTTGAATTAAATTTGAAAGACATTTCGGGGGTTATTTTGCCGGAAAATGCAGTGAATTGAAAGAAAGTAACGTGATCGAAAATCGGAGTCGTTTGGGTTTAAACATTTACCCGCGAAAACGTAATGAATCTTTTCAAATATTGGCCTTTGTTTTAACTTCCTTCATTGAAAATAAAGTCCAAGAGATGAAGTCTATCTAAAGAATCGACAGCCCTGAAAATCGATTTTTCCTGAATGGAAACTAGTGGAAGAGTGAGAAACAGTTAGCGTACAAAAGTGAAGTTTCTAAGGCGACGGATAAAGTGGCAGGACCTTCTCTATTTACGAAACGTGAATGAAAAAAAACTATCCGGTGTCTCTCGAAAGTCTGTTTCATTTTAGCTTAAGCCTAATACCATTAGACATATTATAAATAGGCTACATAATACTACCACATAATAATAGGCTTTCATTTTGCTCTTCATACATTTCAATCGTAAAACGTTAAGAAGTACACATGTGAACCTCTAACCTAACTTAACCTATTGTTATCCATCGTCAATTGCTATCTAAAGCAAGTTACTGTGATGTCTGCTGTTATCAATAGCAAATTGGTATGACGGTTAATAATTGGACCTACTATAATAACAGCTAATTGTTTTTAAGCGTACTATCAATAGCTAATTTCTTAGATTCTTAGGACTAACATTATCAATAGCTAATGTATGTTCGGCATTGTTGTCAAAAGCTAATAGCTCGCTTCAACAGTACATGCTTACCGAGAAACGCTTTGCAATAGATTATGAAGAAATAATAGATATTTACACAGATTCTCACTTCATTTTGTAGGAATGCTTACAACTTAAAGAACTTTTATATGTTCGAATATATTGAGAATTACTACTTTTAACCTTTCGGTTCTTCACTTTTATTCATTTTGAACTACACAATTCCTTTAGAATTACGCCTTGCCTTAATAACCAGAGGCTTCCTTAGCAAATACATCTAATCCTTACAACCAAAAATTTCTTAGTAAACAAATGTTTTTCCATTTTATCCTCGAATTCCTTAAAATCCCTTTTTTCTTTTTTTTCTTTTCTCTTTTTTTTTTTTTGGAAATAGGCTCTCGGAAATTTCTTGCTTTTGGAATTGCTTAAATATCTGTACTGTGTTAAGTTCTTTGGCTCAATCAGAAACAATTAGATCATAGAGATAAAAATAAAAAACTCAATCGATGGGAAAAGGGTATTTACGGATTTTTATGAAAATTATTTTATTAAAGCTCAATTTTAAGTGTCTGACAAATTAAATTGTAAATTTTTACTTCAAAGGAAGCTGATTAATACTTAAAATTATAAAACTTTCAAATAAATTAGTTTATCTAGAAATATCTAAATATTAGAAATTTCTATCAAAATTTCAGTGAAATCTTCACGTCTAGAAATTCACCCCCAACTTGGGCAACCAACTCGTAAATATAAATCTGTTATCTTTCTTTTTAGCGTGTAACGTTTAGATCAGCGATTCTCGAGATTTTTTCATATAGCATTATAAAAATTAGAACATCTTATACCACTCAAAAACAGTGCACTGAATTTGCATTAAGAGAACAAAGTCCATTATTCAAATACCATCATATTTTTTTTACTTGTGTGTCACCGGTTGAGAAACTCGGATCTATCAGTCGTCAATAGTTTCTTGAAATTTAAAGAAATTCTTAACTAGGAAATGAAAATGGCGAGCTTGTAGGAGAACAAAATGCGTTTTTTTTTTAAATGTCTGCTTTGCATATATACGATTTCAAACTTGTACAATACTTTCGTACAACAGCTTATTTGTCGAAAAAGTATTGAGAATATTCAATATATTCAGAACAATATATGGAAAACAAAAAAGTTATGTTTTTGTGGAGTTCTACTAACGATCACGGTTCAATTCTCTTTCGGCTAAAACATCATTAGGGATCATAAATTGACGATAGAGATAAAGCTCTACTTAGACCTAATATTGTGTGGATACCTTAGAAAGAACTTAGGAACAGAATCTGCGAATAAAAAAATAGACTAATTTGTTTTAGTGCCACCAGATAATATAAACTAAAGAAAATGCGAATAGAAAATCAGTTTAATTGTAACCACCCTGTACATATGAATTAGCGATGAATTGATTAATCTTTGTATTTGGCGCATTTGATAAAATGTTCAGTGTAATAAAATGTATACAAAGATGATATTTCATAACGCTCAAAAATCATGTAAACTCAACACTACTTAATTTCTTTCCTTCCTTTAATGGGAAAACCACTCATATTTCAAACAAAGATTAAATAAATGGTTGCTCTTAGCCATCTTATTAAATTATTTTCCGAGAAACGCTCGCTTTATAACTAGTACATCCTTGACTAACATTCTCAACTTAAAATTGAATGTTTTGTCATAATACTTAATAGAAAAAAAAATCCGTAAAATAAGGCCATCGCGAAAACGTGCTGCGTTAAAATATTATCCAAGATTGAAAATCAATTTTCGGAAATGCGAAGACACTGTGCAAGGTGAGATTTAATATCTTTCTTAATCAGGTCTATTAACTAATTCAAGTGAGAAGAAAGTTGTTGAATCGCTTGCAGAATGGTTTCGAACAGGGACGGATCGAAGAGACGCCCTTAAATAAGTGCAACGGCTGGCGGTCGGACCGTCGCCAATGACAGGCCGAGACACTTCCACTGCCGAGGTGCCTCGCTCCGTCCGCCGCGTCGAAAGGAGAATAACACTGCTCCTGTCACTTCCCTTCATAACCGATAATCTCATATCCTTTGTCTCGTATGGATATACGAAATAATTTATCTCCTGAATTCAACAGAAGCAGCATGAAATTCCCTTTTGCGTATGGAACGAACGAGTGAAATCGAGCCGCCTTATCCAGGGTGTTAATCAAATGTCGCCTCATCGAATGCATAAAGAAGTGAGAAGTGTTCGCTATTTAAAAGTTTAGCTATCAATATCGAAAATTCTGTCGAAATTATTTCTGCACATTAATGTACCAATTCATGGTTTCTGTAGCTCTTCATCGCGAACTCTTGAATCATAACAAAAG
The DNA here is from genome assembly GCA_023313115.1 of Rhysida immarginata. Taxonomy (NCBI): domain Eukaryota; kingdom Metazoa; phylum Arthropoda; class Chilopoda; order Scolopendromorpha; family Scolopendridae; genus Rhysida; species Rhysida immarginata. The sequence goes on along the minus strand of JAHWFO010111979.1, from coordinate 511,251 downwards.
GGGTGTCCTGTAAGACAAGTCTTTGATGGAAAAATATTTGAACGCACGTGAAAATAATAAAAGCTCGAAAGAATAACTGTTGAAAAAAAAGTATCATCTAAAATAAGCATTCGCAAAAATTGCTATGTTCCCGCGACGTTAAATCCACTGTCTGATTTTCTGGAAGAGGGAAAAACAACGCCAAGGAGCATAAAGAAAAAGTAACAGATGTTAGTAGATTATCTAAGAAGCCAAGTGACCCCCTTATAGTGAAATTCTCTCGAAAGATGAGATGCAGTCTCTTTTCAATCTGTGGTCAGTAAACTTGACATGGCCAAGTCAACCGTCAACCGAATCATAGTTGACAAACTGGAAATCAAGGCGAGAGTGAAATCACGTCCTCGGGTGCTCTGGGGGCCAGGAATCCCGAGCGAGAAGTGATTTCCAAAAGGTGTAGACGACAAGTTAATGAACGACGAACGTTCCTTTTGGCCCCCAAAGATGTCCAGAAAGGCACTTTTTCCTTAGTAGGGATCCGAACGATGTGAATTTCGAACAAAGATTCAAGATCAAAGGAAATTTCCCAAGCGACATCTACTATGAAAAATCATTGATGAAGATGGAAATTTCAACTAGAACAATAATAGGCAGACCGAGCTAGAATTACATGTGAAGCGCCGATTAATACCTTCATTCTGAAGTATCACAGAATTGAAGTCGTCTTGCTGTATACCGACGTGGCTTTTCACGCGAATCACTGAATCACCTTAAGTCCAAAGACATGGATTTGTCGAGCGGGCCAAGAATGCTCCGAACGTTTCACAGTCTCGTGATATCGAGTGGTTTTTAGCTGTGGGCAAATCAACTTATGCAAAGCCAAAAATTAGCCCAAAAGTATTACTGGATTCCGGAGGGTTAGAACAAAATCAGTAAGTCTGTAGCCAAAAGCATAAGAAGATCTAGTACGGGCGATATATGGAAAGTCCTACAAAAGGATCCGAAGAACTCTGGTGAGCATTCCTAATTTTTAAGCATGTATATAATGGATATAAAATAGTAAACGAAAGGAAATACTTCGCGACGTGGGATCGAACCAGGGACCACGAAAATCCGTCTCGCCGCTTTTACCAATTATTCAATGTGTAATTCGAGTAGTAAACTTAGACCATAGCAAGAACTTTGTCAAAGGGTAAAAATTTAATTTTGGCTTTTTACTTTTGGGACATTCTTTAAGAAAGCATAATCGTGAATTTTCCGTTCGTGTGGATTTTGTAAAATTTATAAACTTCAGAATTTTCAACTAAAACGACTTCCATACGCTAAAAGATGTAATAACTTTTTGTAGAAAATAAGTTTCATTGCAAAAGAAAAGTAATTCCAAAAGTTTTGAAGTACGTTTTTTTTCTAATACTTGAGCATTCAACTTTTGAGTGTAAAATGGTACTAGACAAGAAAACTTAGTAAGAGATACTGAGTGCAGTGGTGTTATGGGACTAGCATTTAACATAATTAGAATACAAGACACAAGGCATTTTCACGTTAAAAATGATATGAAAAGGAAATTGCTCGGTTCCTTTTTCATCCACGTCCTCTCTTCTCTTGCCAACATGGAAACTACTTCAATAGCAAGACATTTCGTCCAAACTTTTCACAACATACTTATAGAAATCTATTTCCTGCCTTCTTCTCGTCGTCTTCCTTTTCCTTCTCTCCCACCGCCCACCCATCCACCTCCCTCTTTTAGCCCCACTGTAACGGAACTGACTTAATTAATTCTGGGAATTTTAAATTCCCCGAAGCCTCCTTAGCCAAGGCGCTGAACGGATCCTCTTCGTCCCGCGAGAGCCATTGCTTAAAACTCCTCGATTTATTAATTTTCTAAAAGGGTTGTGGTGCTCCTGTTGCTGGATTCCTTATTTAACAGCTTTCACGAGATTAAGAAGATAGTTGAGGGTTTTTACCTCCCCTTATTTATTTAACGAAAAAGTGTGAATTCCTCTTCAACGGAAGCGTCGCAATAAACTTTGAAAAGAAGAATGGTTTTAATTAAATTTTTAGCCCCCTCGCAATTTCCATCGTCCAAAAAGTTTCTAAACCTTTACCACTTTTTTTTAAACTTAATACTGTATATCCTTTTTTACAACCTAAAACGAAAGAGCAATGGTTATTCACGGATATATCCAGCCTTGTTTTTTTCCATTAAATGCTAAGGCATCTTTTGAAATTAATTTTTTATTGCTATTTAGCCTCACTCAATAAATAGTTCTTTATAAAACAATATTTCTTGTTTGGGGAAGAGAGCGAATTTTAAGTCTTCATCTCCCCAGCTCCTCTTTAATAACTCTTAGGAGGAAAAATTAAGTAAACCATTCAACAGGATGCTTAAAACCTTATTCTTTCGATACAACATCATTCACTTTAATAAGGCAATAAGACACCGCTGAAATTCTCGCTTTCTTTTTAAAGACGATACGAATTTTATTTTTATTGAAGCCTATTTGATGACGCGTGCATTGAAAGAAAGAAAAAATTGCATCTTAATCCGATTCCGTCGAGAGTTTCAATAACTTTCTAAAAACTTGACATAGATGTTGACCTGCGATTTGATTAAGAATCGTAATCCTGTAATCTTCCCTTTAATTCTGCAAGTCCTGATGCTAAACCTGTGAATGGGACAATCATTATTCAACATGCGAGAGCACTCTTGACAGGGGAAAGTTTCTAATCGTGTTAGCGCGTAGCAAAGCAGGACGAATTCGATAGAGCTAGAGCATAAAAAAGATGCCTATGCGAGAAATTTTACCTGCAGTAAGAGTCTGTAGAGTTTCTATTAGTTTGGTAGAAATTAGAATTTCACATTGGGCCTTTGCAGAAAATAAGTAGATGAGAAAGTAAGCAATGATCCAAACAATATGAAGTTTCATAATGAGCACATTTTAAAAAGAAGGCTGTTCGTAGTCGCTTGCAATACAGTCATCTTATAGGCCGCTTTGAAAACAATATTTTAAGAGTTGGCCAAACTCCGGGGCCCTTGCTTTTGAAAAAAGGGTACCTAATTATATTTCGAAAACTTTGGAGCCATGAATTGGTAATGCAGGAATGATTGGAGCTTTAAAAAGTGATCATGATATTTTGGTAACGAATTACTCCATTGTTCAAATACGAATTCAGTATAAATGCCGTCTAGTTAACTTGGATAATGTAATACATGTACATCTTAAGTTTGATGTCTATCGATACTCAACAGAACTAAGTTTTCTATATTACGAGGCCAAAAGTTGACATCATGAATTACCATTACTGTATCGGTTATGAACGTAACCATATTCTCGCTTGATGTGAAAAAGTAAACGTCACATGGCTGCGATTGCTGCCGAGGGAAAGACAGCCTCGCACTGAAATGTATAAGCAAGATAGAGACTTTGCTGCTCTGCCTAATGCAATGAGGTGCTTTTTCCGTGTCGTGGTCTGGCTCTAGTCGGTTGAGGTTCACCAGTGCATTCTCCTGGAATTAGACGTTTCTGAAATTCCATTCATTCATGTTTCGTTGAGTTGTAGAGCTCGTCATCCTACGCCGCATTTGTTAATTTTATTAAACTTTTTATAATTTTTTGTTATCTCCGTTGACTATGCCTCATCGCACATAAAGTTAAAGAGTTAAGAGAAAGATAAAAAGAACCAGTTTTGTGCGTTTACTCGTCTACTGCAATACTTAACTTACTTTTTCTAAATATTATAAGAGATTCAGGATTTGCAATATTATAACAACACAACTATTGAATTCTTGTGTTGTTGTTTACGGAGCGATGATAAAACGCTCCTCTTTTAGAATGAGTTTTATCATCGCTACCTGATGCTATGCGGATGGAGTTTTCATGTAGTTCAGAACAACTTTGTAGTATATGCGTTGTAGTTGATGACACTAAGGGAATAATTGTTCGTTCATGCAACACTTGTTTAGAAACGCTGGTTTATTAGCTCAATTTATTCTAATGCATTTCGACAAGTAGTCATCGTCCGTGGAAATAACGGGAAGAGCTCTTATGTATTTCAACAGCTGTTCCCGCCATTTCCACTGATGATGACTAAGTGTCGAAACGCGTTTAGATAACTAACAAATTGGACCAACAAACCAGCATTTCCGAACAAACAAGCGCTGCATGAATGAACAATTATTCCATTCGTATTCCTGAATTACATGTTAATTAATAACGAATGATTAGGAAAAACAAAACAAAAAAGTGGTAGCGAGAACTAATATCATATCAATTTAGAACCTTTATCTAATGATCAATAAGACTTTGGGCAAAAATTCACTCTTTGACAAAAAAAAATCAACGCAACTGACACGAAAGTTGGTACCACGTGGAATGTTCATGTACAGAAGAAGAAATGGTTATACTTCTGAATGACTGGACAATAACTGGACAGTAACTGATTTATATGATGTTGGTCCACCTTGGCCTGGGTATAATGTTACCTGAAGTAGGTTCTTAAGTTTCTGAGGGATATCCTGCTAGTGGACCTCGAATTGGTGGCTAATTCATTGGGCGTTCCGTGTTGGTCGCAGGCGAGTCTAATCACAACATCCCAAATTTACTCAATAGGAGTGGGAGATTTGGTTGGCCAAGGCATGTCTCGCAAGCATGTAGACAATCCATAGAGAGGCATGCCAAGTGTGTTCTTGTTGAAAAGTATGCCCTAAGCGCCGCGAAAGGAACATCAAGTCATAGAATGTTCTCAGTGTAACGCTATGTTGTGAGGATGCCACGGAGAATTCCAATTATCAAACGAAATGGCAACCAAGACCATAAGTCCTGTTGACGGTAAGAGCAAGTTCCTTAATTTTGATCAATTGCATATCCAGTGGAAAGATGCATGTAAAGTTTCTTTAGCAGAAGTTCATTTTTATCGAGATTCGTCGATTTTTTTTTTCAGACTGTATTTCGATATCTCGATCAACTATTAAATACATAAAACTAAAAAATATATAAAATATAACTGACCTTATGATCTGTGGATACTTGTGTATAGATGAAGGAAGGATGCCACTTTTCCACAAAAGAAAAGAATGGAGCATCCTTCCTTCGTCTATATTAAATACATGTCTGGCTACCGGTGATTTTTCGAGGCGTCTATCTCGTGTCCGCATTACGAATAATCTGACCTCGGTAGTTCTTGTCAAATTTGCCGCATTTTGTGAAATGCTCACATTTGACCTTTTTCATTAGAAAGGCATTTTTATTTTTGCTCTCTAATGTAAGCTGGTAGTGTTCGTCTCGTACACCTAGCTGCTTTGATTACTTTATGTAAATTGAGATTGGCTTTCATAATCACAAAACTCAACTGATATCAGTATCCTGCACGTAAGGGACCACAGTTCGTCAATGTGTGTCTATCATGATTAAAAGTATTTTATCCCATTTATCCTGGTAAAAAATTTCGATAAAAATGGAACAAATTTGATCGATAATGAAAAAAAAAACTCTATGTAAACTTTTAAAAAATCAATTCCGAAACTACTTCAAACATAATCAAACTTAAGTAAACTTGATCAAAGTTTTAGCCAACTCCACGGAATACATTTCCGTGCTTAATAGCAGCAAACTCATTTTATTAAACTATTGGACGTTCAACGCATAATAGATGAAAATCCATTTTGTCCACTCATAAGATCCTTTCTCCCCCTCCCCCTCCTTCATTCTCTCTATCGACTGGAAGAAGCAAATTGATGAGGTGGGAAGAGGTGCCACGACAGCTTTGAATTTTCGGTTGCCATCCCTCCTCATTTTTTTAAGCTCCCGGGCGGAAACCAGGCTTTGCTTTCTTTGCTCTTCATATGTTACAGATGGCTTTAAATCCGATCGTCATTTAATTCGCCTGCTCACCATGGCAACGAGCTCTTCGTCGCTTCAGCCTATGCGCTATTCTCTCTCTCACACCGCTGGAGAGATTTCTGTCAACTTAAAACATCCTGAATACCCTGGGAACTTGTATCATTTCAAACGCGAAAAAAAAACAAACTTGAAAATAAAATATAGTGAAAGCTAGAGCAACCAGATTTTGTGAAGTCTAATAGAACGTATGGAAACGATCAACAATTTTCCTGTATTTCCACACGTGCTCACTTTAAAAAAGCTATTTATTTATTTATTACTTCAGTTTCGACTTTATAATTTTTGATAATGTTTTTTAATTTATAGAAATCAAAATTGCTGGATCTGAAAGCTTGACTTACACAGATCGGCCTATTTATTATGATCACTAGACCATTTATGCACTAGATTATGGTGTTAATATTAACAAAAGAGGATTGCCGAATGCCTGCAGAAATGATCGTGGATGCTAAAAACAGTGATGAGAGCATTAGCAAAATGTTTGTGATTGTAAAATGTTCGCAGACGAAAAGAAATGTCTCGTAAACCTGTACATAATCCTTTCTTGTCTGAAGCGTACAAGAAGAAAAGTCTCTGGTTCATACAAATATATAAGATTGGACACTAAACTGGGAAAAAGGTACGTGGTCCGACGAACCACATTTTCAATTACATCTTGCAGTTGGCAGAGTGCAGATATGAGGAAACAGCACGAAAGCGTTGGAAGGCAAACGTTATAATTTGAAGTATGTTTTCGTGGAATTATTTAGGCTTTTAGGTTCGTGTGAAACAACGTCTGACCAGCCAAAGGTATTCAAATAACGTCGCTGAACAAGCCTTCCAGTTATGTTGATAGTTGACCCCATTGGAGATGATTATTTCAGAACGGGAGAGTTTACACAGCTGGATTCTGGATTTGCCTCCACGCATATCAGTAAACTGAGCATTTATCGACGAGGTCGTCGTGAGGGTTAAATCTTGTAGACTTGTAAAGTTAGTCCATTGGATGTGGTATATTTTCCAAGCAACCTACTGACAGGTTTTTTTTAATGTCAAAAACGAATTGAAGCAATATTAACTGCAAAAGTGTGAAACGATGAACTCAGTAAGAGGGTCAAAATGAACGAGTGTATATAAGAATTCCTGCGCATGTAAATATACGTTTGTGTCTGTTCTTTTTAAATTTCAATTTACCAGTAAAAACAGTTTTTAAACTTCACTTTTTCACAAGTTTTTATTTTTCATCGGAAACAATTAATTTACTTCAACTCGCCTTAAACAGTCAAAAGGATTACCAAAGAAATTTTCTCACCACGAACGAGCATAATAATGTTAGAGCTCAAATGACTTACACACTGTCAAACTTTCGTTGGACAGAGTGTAGATATTGAGAGTCGACTGGTTAGTTTCATCAAAATGCAATTGGTTTCAACAGTAATACTTTTTTTTTCCAATGATCTAATGCAAATGTACCTGGTTATTTTGCAAAAGAATCTGACTGCGGGTTAATGGATTCAGTTTCGGCTATACGGAATTTGATGCGAAATTTTATTCAAGTTCAGAGAAGCTTAAAAAGAATCCTCTTTTAATTTTCATCAAGTTAATGCCGTTGTTTAAATACAAATAGTATGCATTCTGTACTCGTTGGATCAATCGCCTCGCTTACATTTCTTCATTTCAAAAATGAAGTGATTGATTCAAAATGATGCAATTTAAAATAATTCGTATATTCAGGTTCATCATTCGCCATTTGCGATCTCTACCCAATATAAATGTTTTAAGTATACTTTTCAAAATATCTGCGGTATTTCTGAAGATTAATCATTTCTAAAAAGAAGAAAAAGCTTTCACAAATATCAGGCACATACCTCTTTTCCATCGAAATGAACTGAGTAATGAGACGCTACTTAACGAAAGCTTTCCAGAGAAAAGGGCTTATGAGAAGACTTTGAAACTCTTTCATTAGCCCAGTGGCGTGAATTAGCCTTTTTGCATTTCCCCAAATCACCTACAACATTAACAAAATGGAAAAAGCAGCTTTCTTAGCTTGGCAAATTCGAAGTCTTTATTCCTTTAATTTGTTTGTTGCTACTAATGAAGGCATTCGAGAATTGGAATTTCTTTCAATGGGGTTCTATCTAGAAAAACCGGCTACCCAAACAAAATCCTTGGGAGTTTGGTCTCATCGCCTAGAATAGTCACCCGAAGCCCTTTCGAGAAAAAAAACCAAAAAACAAAAAGCTCACGGCGATGGTTGCCCGTAATTGTGCCGCCCTGGCCAATCTCCTGTCGAAGCGAGACGACATTGGGAGAGGAAGGAGGGTTCTTCAATCGCCCGGATCTTGTTACCAGCTTTTAATGGCTCCTGTGGACGAATTCTAATTTTCTTTCAACTCGTATTGGATGCACGTGACAAAGGAATCGATGCCCGAGGCCACGTTTCCAAAGGAGGCATCGAAAATTGGAAGACTGAAGCCTTTTCTCGTTAATTGAATAAATATTCGCCTGAAGCCGAGAAGAAAGGAGTCGAGGTTTCTTCATCTTCACATTATTTTCTAAATCAAAAATGATAATTCGCTCAACGTGATCTCTACTAAGAATAGAGATAGAACCTGTTTCAGCTATACTTACGGTTTTAACCTTATAAAACGTAAATTTCTTAATGTAACGCATCTTACGTCAAAAATACTTTGACCTTTAGTTGATTTCCAATTTAAAAAATTAAGCCAGAAATTGGTTGGAATGTTTCATGCAACTTCCACTGAAGTTATAGAGAGATTATCCGAGGAAAAGACGGCATATAGTTGTTTGCAACACTGGCCGACTCTTTATGGAGATAGACATAGGGAACAAAAGAGTGCGTTAACAATCACATAAAATACGGGCTTGCCAAATATCGACTCGCGGATTCGATGAACAGCCCTTGCTGCTCGAGACAGTTTATGTTAAAACACGAACCGAGGCACTGGAAAACTCTGAGGTAGTTAACATAAGACTGAGAATAAACAAAGACGTTATTGTTTCTGTAAGTCATGTCAACAAGAAATTAAGCCTCCCGAGGAAGGTATAGGAAAGTAGCGGAATTGTTGTTTTGAATTATCAAGCTAAACAAACACTTTGGCCACATGTCATTACAAGGTTAAACCGTATGATTTGATTAGCCTTGTCGAAATTTTTAGGAAGTCGTATTTTTTGAAACTATTCAAAAGAGGTAATCTCTAAGTTCACTATCATTCTTAATGTGCATTCTTTTGAAATTGCGAATGCATCCAAAATTGTACGCGTAGTACAATGTTTCGTGTAGCTCTCTTTTACTGGGCGTGTCCAGTTAAATTTCCGATTTCAACTGTTAGACTCTAATACAAAGTAAAATTAACAATGTCTAACAATCCAAATTGGAAATTACAATCATTTCGTTGGACAAAGTATAAAAACAATTCTCATCTTTAATAAATCTTAAGTTTTCATCATGAACTGCTGTTTGTTAGTCTGAATTTACTTTGATAGAAAAATTTTATCAGTCAAAAACTTGTCTAAAAATGCTTGTTTAGACAGTATCTAATGAGAATAGAATTTTGACGAGTGGGAATTCAAAATATGTCAAAAATATAAATAAAATTTTTAAAAACGTCATCCTTATTCGCATCATTGATGATTAAGCAACTCGGATGTTCGTTTACATAACATTAAGTTATTCATGCCCCTCTTCGGCTCCAATTTTTCTAATATAAGGGCACGAGAAAACGCACCTGAATCAACCTTTGCAGCTGGTCGTTGCAATATCCGGTTAGCACCACTCTGTTCCGATCGTTGACTGACAGTCACTTTAGCTCCGTTTTCAGTGTTCGATCGAATTCACAGCAGCTATTATCGTATGTGTCGCATTTGGTCCTTTAAAAGTGTGAACAGCTTCCGTTTATAAAGAAGAGCATTCTTCATTAATGTATAGCGTTTTAAAGATTTGAGAATTCCGCATAAATAATGCCTATTTTAGAAAAATAATAATTAAAATTTATGCCTGAAACGTTCTTTGTTCTTAAAGGGATACTGGGCGCAGAAAAGTCAAATTCGTTTTTTTAAAAGTATATTTACCGTTGATATGATTGGTTAGCTTTTGTTGATATTTACTGATTGGCACTATTGAACGATGTCATGCCGTTGTATCCGGGATAGGATTTGAGCACACGAATATTATGTCTAACTATATGAACGAGCACTTCAAACTTATTTGCTCCTTTCATAGAATACTTCAGAGAATGCTTCAGCAAAATCAAGATTTTAACAAAAATGGAAAATTTACTGTCTCAAAATTTTAGATAATGATTTGTAGGGTACAGGTAAAAAGTGAACTTTTATGCAAATTACTTGAAATTACTCAGAATACTCTATTGAGTGTCGAATACACAGCAACTGCTGTTTGTAAAAGTTCATAACCAGCAATAAGAGCCATGTAAACAGAAAAGCAATTCACACCTAATGAAACTACAAATGTTTGGATGCTAAAAGCATTTTCTCGAAAATATGCGAACGAAATTGCAAGGGAGGTTCGACGCTCTGAATCTGGTATTTACAATAATAGGTAGAGGTGAAGATACGAAGCCAAAACCTCGATCTGGAAGGCCTAAATGCACATCTTACAGAGACGGTGGATAGCTTGTGAAAATGACAACTAATGACAACTCAACAAGTACTTTCTCTGCGACAAATTCCACCTCAGTCCACAGGGAATCCCTACACTTAAATGTGTTAAATAGCACGTTAACAACCTTTGAAATGTGAGCATATTCAAGCATGTTCACAATGTGCACATGAACACATGTGGAAGAACGAATAGCTGCTATGCTTTTCAGTGATGAGAAAAAGTGGAATTTTGATGGTCCAGATCGTTACTGGCAAGATTTTCAAAAAGAAACCAAAGTGTTCTATAGTCGACATCAAGGCGGTGTGGAGTTGCATTCACATTTAATGGAGTGGCACGTTTAGCAGTCTTTCTGGGCATGCATTGGCATTTATTCGTACTGTTGTTATTCCTAAATATGTCAGGAAGTTAAAGACATTCCTCCCCACACCATGATTCCTCTATCACCAATGTGTCTTCTTGACAGAACACACTCTTCTTTCCGAAGATTATGAAAATAATAATGAAAACCGTCTGATCCATCAAGTTAAAGCGGTTTTCATCAGAAAAAATCATATTCATCCACTGATCACCCTTTTTGCGTTGCCCAGTCGTATCTGTTTGTTTATGGACACCATTCAGCCGTGGAGCTGCTTTCATTTTTATCCGTTTAAGATGTTGAGTTTTCTTAATTAGTCTTCTAACAATGTTTCTGGATTCTGAATGCCCCACTTCTACTGTAATTTTGGCGCAAGACAATGAACTCTTGCTAGCCAGACGCGAATGGTCATCCTTGTTTCTGCAAGCTTGGCTGTCCTTGCTAGTATATGCACTTCTTTCCAAGTTTTAAGAAATTGTTCACAACTGTATGTGAACGATGAATTTGAGCTGCAATTTGCCGAGTAGATTTGCCTAATTCACAGAGGTTTGCCTGACCTTTTTCAAATTCAGATAATACCTTTCCTTTTGGTATTTTGCTACAGAAAAGTAACCTATTTGAATATTAACAGCTTAATAATTTGTGGCCACACTATACATTGGATATAATCAAATGTTACCCGATATACGTGACCAAATATTTGTCCTTTCTAAATAAAATGAACTGTATATTTAGTTTTGTACACTCTCCCATATATGATGTAGGTAGGATAGGTATGAGAAGATTTTTTTTTCAATACGTAAATTAGTATTAAAATTAGTCATCAAACTTATTAAAGTCATGTATGACTAAACTATCTCTTAACTTAAAAAAAGATATTTCTGTACAACTTCACGTCTCCAAATTGTAACACACAATTTATTGATGGTTGTATTTATGATTCTGTGAAGGAGTGTAGTACTAGAAACCTTTCTAAAGCAGAGTGCAATAGAAACTAGTTTAAAAATACTTTGTAAAACGATAAGCGACTTAAAAATCTGCTTTTTACTTAAACGTCACAAAACAAATTTACAAAAAATATTCAAGGGTTTAATGTCAGTTGTAAAGGAAGTGGGTGGATAAGAGCCATCTTCCGCTTATCGGTCGATTAACTGACGCTTTATTTCTTGGACAATAGCCTGATGATCGACGGAGGCACACTAGCTACTGAGAGAGCTAAACAACAACAACACCACTCGATGACTATTTTTTTAATAGCGAGAACAACAGCATTTGAGAGCAACATCGGAGAAAAGCATCATTAGCTTGGAGGCGATGGCTTTTCAATAATATCTATCACAACAAATTTCCAACAATAAGGGGAAAAAAATAACACATTACTATCTGATGCCCCTTGAAAAAGGAGAAGATTTTTTTTAACATTACAAAGGCCAACGATGAAAAACATTTTTGAACGAATTTGCTTTATTCTTGTGGTTTTTAGTATGCTGAATCCGAATTTGCTTTTAAATTTTTTTTTCTATTACGTCACGTTTCCAAGTTGTCCACATAGAGACTGCAATGTTAAATTAATGGGTGTGAAGAGAAGTGGCTGCAATGTTTTTGGGCTACAAGGAAATTTACCAGGTCCCAAATTCAGAATAATTTAAAATGTTTCAATGATAAACAAGAAATCTGTGCAAAAACTGATAGGTCAAATACGGTCAATAAAAAATGACGAAAATGCTGGGGGAAAAATGGCAAACGACTTAACTTTGAAAGGCCATAAATGCTATTTTCGTAAATATCTATTCAATAAAAGTTACACCAACATAAAGTGTATACATTCAACTAGAGAAAACATCTAATAGCGACAATGTTTTTTCAAGCACGTTATATGCAAAAAATGTCGCTTACCTTCTTTATTTTTTTAGCTGTAAGAAAACTAAACCCGTCTGGTCTTGTATTATGTACACAAAAAAATCGATTAAAATTAAAAGAAACTTGAGGAAAAAATCGAGTAAGTTCAAACTTTTGTTTACTTTCTAAACAAAAGTTGTTAAAGAACTTGGTAATGATCCATTAAAGGCCATCTTCATCGTCGCGCCAAGGGCAACAGAAATTTTCGCGCACGAATGGACACCACAACAACGTCAGGGTCGGGTTGGCATCGGTAAAGAATTGCTTGGCAACCCTGTGGGTTTACATTAAATACATGTAATTGCACTCTAAAGATGAACAATGGATCTATATACGCGATTCGATCGGAATAGCCACTGTTTAACATAAGAACTCAAGAGCTTAAAATTTTGAAGTAATCTGCTTTTCTGTGTACACTTCTAGATAGTTCTAGAACGTGTAATTAATGAAGGACACCGCCGAAATGCCGCGACCTCTAACAAGAGACTATACTTTCTCTCATCCTTTCCTCTATTCAAAAGTCCTTCATCGTGTTGATGAATTCTAAGAAAGCTTCTTTATCAGTAGAAATCTCGCAATGCATAATAAGAGGAAAGGAGAAAATTCGAGCCGATTGTGAAGAGAGGGATAAAGGCCATGAATATGCATATGGACATTGTTAAACAATGACTGTTTGCATGTTTTAACAAGAAATTAAGCCTCCCGAGGAAGGTATACGAAAGTAGCGGAAGCCCTGAGTTCATCTATTTTTTTATTCCTTCATCTGCACTTTTTAACTCCCCATTTTTTTTAATCAAAAATTGATTTTCTCGAACCTTGTATTTGAAAATATAAAAGAACCCTATCTTCTTTCCTTTCTCATCATTTTCGATCGAGTGATATATCACACACTATATCTTCTATATATATAAAGAAGGATGTTTGTTTGTTTGTGGGTTTGTTTGTTTGTTTTTTATACAAATCTACAGTTTTATTCCGATCTTGATAAAATTTCGCATACATGACCTTCAAAGCATGAAGGGGACGGACGGACGGACTGACAGACGGACATTGTGAAAACAATAAATAGCTCCATTCTTCCGCTACTTAATAAAATGTCATTGTCAAAAAATGAGAGGGCTAGGGCGTAGGCTTTCTAGTTCTCGAGTCCACCTGGTCGTGGGTTCGAATCCGACCGTGAGCATGGATGTTTGTGTAAAAGGCTGCGTACAGATATAACTTGTGTAAAAGGCACAAAATGACCTTAGTAGTCGACGCCAAAAATTCCAATAAACCAACCAACCAAACCAATCATTGTCAAAATATGATTGTGGCATGTTTTAAGGAATGAAATTCCACAAGAGCTATTAATCTAATTCTATACGAGGTCGCTGGATACGGGCTTTTTTTCGAAGTAGAAAATTCTAACTCTATGACGATAATTAGGGACTACGAAATTCTAATGTATTCAATATTTAGTTCTTTAAAAAAAAATTTTAATCATATTAAATCTGAAACAAAAACTTGATTGATGCTTAAGTTAAAATTTTTTGTCGTTTTACTCTTGACTTTTTTTTTCAAGTTTTAATCGAAAAAAAAATATCGGAAAAAAATTTTAAACTGTAATTTGTATGATAGCCAAATGAGACGATATATTGTCATTAAGAAAAGCTGTTGCTCAAACAAGACTCATTTATTTCACTTGAAAACAATTGAAAATTCAAATTAGGCGATCAAAAAATGCAGTTAAGCGAAGAGAGATTAATAACTGGCCATTAGCTTAATTTCTTCGCAATTGTGATGATGTGCTCAAAAATCGCGGCCGCATTTAGCTCGGCGTTAAAACTTAGGATTTCAGACTTTCTTTATGAAAAAAAGTTTTCTCACTGGCCGCTATGTGAACAGATTTTTTATCAAAAAGGGCATGGGTTAAGCTGATCCACTGGGTGACCCAAAAGTAACAGAAATTTGAAAGGGCAATAAATTCGGATAAATATGTATAAGAATCTGATGCGATTTGCACATAAATAAGTGGAATTTTTGGTTCATAATGAAGAAATTTAATACCAAAATAGTTACATTTCTGACCACTAGAGCAACTGAACGGCGGTATTTAAAACAGAATCTTACCTCATCAGATGGCTTTGTTCTTTATTGCTACATTGAACATTCATTAGTAAATATTTCTTCGGTGCGAATTTACAACACTAATTACAAATTACGCAATCCCCTTCGGCGCCATCTGGTGGTCATAGTATCAGTATTTTTATTCTGATATTAAATTAGGAGCCAAAAATCCTATTCTTTCTGTGTATTTCTGTCAAACCATATAAGATTTCTATATAAACTTTGGGATTTACTGCATTTTCAAATTTCCTATTACTTAGGATCACTTGGTATTTCATTGGCTATTCTAACGATAAAGCCAAAAAACTTATTTTATTTTAAAATATATCAAATATTACCATAAGACAATTATGGACATGCATTATAACATTCATTATCATTTATGCTAATTAAGTTTAATATTAGAAGCGTATATCATAGTCTTTACTAAGCCATCTTGTCAATGTTGATGTTTTCTCGATCTCATGAATGTTGTTTTCCTTTTGATTTTTTTCAGGCACTGAGAGTCCACTGAGCGACAATATGGCCCTTTGCTTCGCCTACTGGAAAGGCGATTGCATTTATAGTGCAGTATTTTCTTCTTCAACTATAAGAAGAATTAACTTGAAATCCTGGAGATTTACTTATGGTGGCTCTTTCATAACGAACGAATTTCATATTTGATCGAAGTTAGTATTCAAGTTAACGATTTACGTCATACTCTTTTTAAATAATTACTTTCTTCTGAAAATTTTCTCTCTTTTCTTTACAGAGGCTAAACGGCACTGAGAACTTGGCGACCAATGACTACATCATGAAAAAATCTTGCGTCCATTTATTGGTATGGCACTTCAGCATCCTGTCTCTGTTCAACTTGGTTCATTCCACGTGCCCTAGCGCGTGTTTCTGTGATGTACTATCCAGTTACGTAAGCTGTGTTGGAGATGGATTGTGGCAAGTTCCACCAGACATCCCGTCCATGGTCACCCGGCTGGAACTCAGAAATTACATAGTGACGACGCTGTCCTCCGACAACATCGGCTACTTAACCAATCTCACCGAACTGAAGCTTCAGCAGACTCAGATTCAAGTGATCGAGAATGGAACCTTTGAAAACCTTGTGCTCTTGGAAAGGCTGGATCTCAGCCAGAACTATTTGGAGAATGTCTCGTCTGCAACGTTTGTCGGGTTAATTAGTTTGAAATATCTGGATTTGTCTTCCAATCATTTGTCTTCTATATCCGAAGCCTTCATGGACTTGATTAACGTAGAACAATTGAACTTGAGGGATAATGAGATTCCCCAACTTACTAGTCGCAGTTTCACTGGTCTCAACAAAGTCCAGTACTTAAATCTGGACTCGAATCACATAGCCAGTATGGATGTTGGTACTTTTCAATACTTAATTAACCTGGTTCATCTGATACTCAGCAACAACCCTCTCACAACATTGACTCGTCTAGATTTTTTCAGTTCTCGTTTACTCTACATTGATGTTTCCCATGTGGGTCTAGTAAGAGTTCCACAGAGTTTAACGCAGGTTGTTCGAGACTTGCGGCTAGCTAAGAACAACCTCACTCATATTCATCTAGGAGACTTCGATAGCTACCCTCACTTAGGACTTTTGGTTTTAGACGACAATTTCATCACTGACATCGAAAACGATGCCCTCGGTCGTCAGGAATCCCTGCTGCGTTTGTGGCTGAATGGCAATCAGTTGAGACGAGTCCCATCCAATCTGCCTCCCACTTTGCGAATCTTATACATAGAAGAGAATCAATTGGATGTCTTGCCGGGATACAGTTTCCAGGGACTTACGAATGTCGAGCAGTTATTTCTTCAGCGCAATCGGATAAGCCAGATGGCAACCTGCGCCTTCTGTGATCTCATCAATCTTCGCAGTTTGGATCTTCAATCTAATCAGATTGAAAATTTAACCGAAGGAGTTTTCGCCAATCTATCGAAACTAGAAAGCCTGGACTTGTCTCAAAACCCCATAAGAACTTTAGCTTCTGGAAGCTTTAAAGGTTTAGAGTCTTTAAAAATCTTAAAACTGAGTCGCTTGAAAGCGGTGCCATTTTTCGATGAAACCATCTTCGATCCACTGAAAAAACTGGACACATTAGAATTGTACGATACGATCGGTTTTGCGCAGCAAATCCTGTCGTCTGTTCGTGCTCTACACGGTCTGAGGAATATTCGTGAACTGAATATCATGCACAACAATTTGGTCAACCTAAGGGCAGACTTCCCCCATTTTTTCCCTTTACTCAAAACTATCAAGATGAGTGGCAATAAATGGCATTGCGACAGGAATATTTTGTGGCTGATGCACTGGATTAAGCGATCCGATATTCAGTTTTATCGAAGCTATAGCATTCGTTGTTGGACTCCTGAAGAGATGCAACACAAGCCCATCATGATGCTGAGCGACCAAGATTTTCCAACCGTGGCGCCAACAACCGTCAGAAATGTTGTTCAGCAAAAACTGTCTACTACTGTGCCAATTTCATCACCCTCTTCTTCGACCATCTCCGTGTCTGATTACTCAACCACGACCATTGCCACCACACCATCTATAACTGCCCCATCTTCAACAGTAGAATTAACAACTTCGGGAAAACACGAAACTACGACTCTTACATCTTTTCAAACTGTTATTACCAATGCTTCTACCACAACAGAGGCAGGCAACACTTCTACAGGGGAAGCCGATTACAAAAACGCTTCCAAAGCCCTAACGCAGCAGAATGCAACACCTGCATTATCAACGTCTGTTCATTTATCTGTGACTGTCAGCTCCATTCTGCCACTGACAACTGAAGAAATGCCTTCAAAATCTGGTGAATTCTCCGCCCAATACGTTAGAACGCCACCGTCTGTAGAGATAACGACAACAAGCACCATCACCACCACTACCAGCACAACTACCACCAGCAGCAGCAGTACGGAACCTATTGCTGTCAGCGACGTCCCAACGGAAAGTAGCGACTACGAAATGCAAAGCCAGGTTCCGACGTTTCATTCCCCAGAACCTGAACTGGAGCCGCCCATCTTCCTCGCCTCCATCATCCTGTGTAGCATCGCCCTCGTCCTCGTCATTTCCGGCGCTTTCTTTTGTCTTTGCCGATGTCGCAAAGCGAGTCCCGGTAAGAAAGGGGGCCTCCACTGTCAGATGCGCCGAAGCAGCAGCATCTCGTACTACCCTCACAAAGACGAGGTGTCCATTGTCACCGTGTCCGAGGGGACCGTGGGCCTCACGACGGCCACCCACCACGGTCTCGGCAATAAACTCTACTTTGTCATGGAGAGCCCCGGCAACATCTGCGATCCCATCAAGGAAGCGTTTCCCGAAATAGATTGCTACGATCGTTTAGCGGAGCAGATCAAAGAGAAAAACGTTTACAATTACATGACATAAGCATCTTGGAGCGTAGAAATGGGAAAAATAAAAAAAAAACTAAGCTAAACGAATGGGGGAAAACGTTTTCATCTTGTGCATGGATTTCTTTCCGTTTAAAGAGTTCGGCGATCAAAAGATGCAGCCACCACCGTTATTTAAAATGCTTCAACTCTAAAATTGAACATCACCACAACAACAACATCCGTAATTTCGGGCAAGTAAAGCATCCTTGGTAGTCAAAATGGAGCAAAATGCAGATGGGCCTTCTTTTTGTCCCCCCATGTTGTTCCGCTCTGAAGAATGGAATACAAGCTGTAAAACCGAACTAGTGATTACAAGTGAAACTGTAGTTAGTTCCTTCATCTACTTAAAAAAAAACAAATACCAACACAGAGATTATTTTATGTAATGTGAAAACGAGTGAACTCAAAGACGTGCTTCCTCTGATGATACCTTTCGAGTGAATGTCGCACATTAACACGCATCTTATCTGGAATAGAAACAACAACAACAACAACGATCACTTAATAATAATCCTAATTGTACATTTCGATGTCTTTCTATGACGATCTCATACTTTTTTATAATTTCCGGGCATGTGAATGTTTGGTTTCATTAAATAGTTTTCGATCGGTTCTAACAACGATATCCTTCCAAAATAGATATTCTAGGGGGGGTTCTTCAACACCTCTCCGCCCGCTCCATTCTCCCCCCTACTCAATGACTCACAATGTAAATATTGAGTTTTAACATGCAATGACAAATCAAAATTTGGTTTATAGGTTTCCTTTTTCGGGAAAAATTTCGATACTCAGTCATATCGTTTCAAATATAACGCAACAATTGTAACAACCATCTACACGAACGTCTTTGTAATCGATTTTTATTCTTTTATCTTATTCAATATGCTGCTATTCATAATACGTTTCTAAAAAAAAACGACAGTGTTGAGATTTTGTGAAAAGAAAGAACTATTATTATTATTATTATTATTATTATTATTATTATTATTATTATTTAGCGTGTAATTGAAGAAGACTCACAAATCCGTTTACACCAAGGAGCCTCCTTCACACGAACGGGAAGAAGATAAAATGCAAATGTTCTCATCTGAAAGTTATATTTAAAAAAAACATGTCATCATTTCAAATTATTTTATAAATGATTTTCAATAAACAATATATTAGTTTATTTTCTATCAGCAACCCTTTCTTTCTTCACACTTTGCTTTTCTTTTCCCCTGAAGAAATAAAGACAAATATTTTATTCCCTTGGACTTGTTTATTTCATCTAAATGTACTTCCCTGGCGTTCTTATTACTTCCATATTATGTGTGGTTTATCTCACTGAGTGAAAGCGGATTTCTTAATGAATGTCAATTTCATTCCAATAAGATTTCAGATTTCGACCCTAACCTTAGGACGAAGTCTGATCAAAACGTATCCCACCTTTCTCCCAGCGGTGTTGCCAGTGTTAGAAACAATTATTAAAAATAAATTCATTTTTGCCTCAACAACAATTATAATGAGAATAAATAAAAATTAACGACAATGAATACAAAGTTTAAAATTATTTTCTTTTAAATTAATTTTATAAACACTTCCCAAACACTTTGTAAAATATTTCTATAATTAATCTGTAAAATTCTCCAGAAACATATTTGTAACTATTACTGACAATACAGCCTTTTGCGACTTTCCAAAATTAAAAATGCAACTTGAAAAATTAAACATGCAGCTTGCATACTTAAGAAATGTGTTTTGCAAAATAAACCTGATGCGAATGCCAAAGCTATCATTACCAAAATGAACTTTAAAAGTTTCGGTAGAATGTGTAAATGTTTTAAATGTTGAGCGAGATGTATAAATAGATATAAATAAAAAGCACAGACTTTTTGAATGGGTGAGTAAGAGTGAAGATACAGGGGATTGGATAAAATATTATGAACACCTTTCGATTTAGACGTTTTGTCGAATATCTAGATAAATACTTGACGAATTATCCTGAAATGTAAAGATGTAAAGAGCATGTTAAACCTCATTTATTTCAGCGAAGGTTTTGTCCCAAAGGCAAATAGGGGACCAGCGACAAATTGAACCAAAAAACAATGTTTGGGATCACCCTGTAAAAAATAATGCTTGAAATGCGTTGTAGCTGTAGCATATGATTAAGAGGCTTCTTTAACTTATCTGTGTATATTTATATGAGAATAGCACGTACATTCATGGTGATATAAAGGTTTCTTTAAAAAGGTCGAAATGTTTTCGTAATGATTTTGTTTATAACATCCAGGGTTTCAACCCAATGCAATGCCATTTTCAGGAAACTTGACAGACTACAGTACAGACAACACCCTGCAATCAGAATAGAATAATATTAAATATTTGATGAAATATGAGCATTTTTACTAAATAATATTTAACTGCGCATGCGCAAGCGTTACCAAAACGTATTTTGCATAATTTATTAGCCAAATATATAGAGCTACTCTTATAAAAAGCCCAAGCAACTGTCATGAAAATTCTGAAAGATATCGTCGATAGAATAAGTTGAATTTCTTAGAGATCTCTCAAAAATTCTTAGGGATCCCAGATCTTTAATAGGATTATTAAAACAGGAATTTTTCCCTTTAATTTGGAAAGAGTCTTTTTGTGTTCCTATTCCTAAAATGCTCAATGCTAAGTCGCCAACAGACTTTAGACCTATTATGATTATGCCATATCCGGCGAAGCTTTTTGAAGCTCTGATTACTGATGACTTGTATAATTATTTTTCTCCCGTTTTACCAGAATGGCAGCATGGCTTTGATAGGAGGAGATCAATTGTGACAAATTTAGCTCATCATTCTTTAAAGACCGCCAATGCTCTTAATATGCAAAGTCAGTTGGACGTTATGTTGACTATGCTAAGGCGTTCGACTCAGTAAATCACTCGCGTTTAGTTGAGAAACTGGGAGCATTGGTTCGAGTGATAATAGCCTATTGTTAATGAAATATCTACTTGAAAATAGATCCTGTACAGTTTGTTCTCAGGGTCTCTGTTCCAAATTAGTAAAGGCCAAGAGCGGAATCCCACAGGGCTCGCCGCTCGTGCCTTTGCTTTTCGTTCTCTATAGTATTGACTTGGGAAGTTTCATTGATCTCTCATTACTGAATCTTTTAGCTTATGCGGATGATATAAAGCTCTCTCGGATAATTTTGAATAAGACGGACTGTCAGATTTTACAATACCAATTAATGATATGTTCGTGGACGAAGGAGAACAGTGCCGTAGCGAGGCGCCCGGGGACAAAGTGTATAAATGGCGCCCCCCGTCCAGCAATTTTGTCCTCGCGGCGCCCCCCTTCCCAGCAAGCTTAACAAGGCTGGCGCCCGGGGACAGATGTCCCCCCTTGCCCCCCCCCCTAGCTTAAACTAAAAATTAATTGTGCTAAGGCGCATATTATCTCTATTTCTAAGAAGGTTATTCCAATCGAATTCGAATATTTGATCTATTTTAAGTTAATCACTAGAGTCAAAGAGTTTAAAGATTTGGGCGTAATTTTTAATAATGTAGCCTCGTTTAATCGGCATACTTCCTCTGTTATTAGTGATGTTTCGAGGGAGTTGGGTCTTTTTTTAAGTTGCGTACCTAAGAAAACATTTCGATTTTTTTAAGAAACCTTTATATCTCCTGAATATACGTGCTATTCTCATATAAGTGAACACAGATATGAAAAAGAAGCCTCTTAATCATATTTTTTCGCTATTCCAATTCTAAAACTATTATATTTCTCTTTTATTCATTCCCTATTGTGTTTTGGGGTCATTTTTTGGGGATTTGGAAATCCCACTCCATTATTGGTGCATATTCAAATTCGAGCAATTAAGAGTATTTTTAAACTAAAATCTACGGAGGATTGCTTTTCTTTTCTTCATAATCATAGAATTTTCATTATTTCGGAGAATACATTTTTTCAAACGGTAGTTTTTTCTTTTAAATCTCAAAAAAACTTATTGATTGCGGATGTTGTCATAATACTAGACATTCCATCTCTTATCGTTACCCTCCAATTCCCGCTAACTATATTAGTCCAAGGTTAGACGCTTTATTAATTCGACAGCTATTCATATTTGGGAGTATCTCCCGCTTTCAATTCGCCAACAAGATTCTTTATCGGATTTTAAACGTGCAATGCGAATCTGGCTGCATACTCTTCCCCCTGGTAATATATTTCGTTTTCTTACTAATCTGTAAATGTTATTTTTAAGTGTTTTAAGTGTCTGTCACCACCCTCCTCCCTCCCCGGCTGCTGCGACCATCTTACAGCAGTCGTTAATCCAGGTCGATCCAGGGGCTCTCAACTCGTCGGCCTCCGGCCATGTAAACGCGAAATAAAAGGGTAAATATAGATGATCTCGGGAGGATTAATTTCTTGTTAAGATATAGTTAAGGTGGCAAAGTAAGTGTTTACATTTTAAACAAATGTACAATCGAAATTTTGCTCTCGGGGTCGGAAGATTATAAATGCTATTGGTATAAGTGTACTTTAGTATACCAAGGCTCATACTAATTGAGGATTCGTTAATGCTTACGGAAAATAAAGATAAAACTTAACGAAATGTTAACGCACTAGTTCTATATACTTTCAATATAATTTCTTATGCAAATCCGATTTATCCGTAGCTTAACCGTTCGTTATCCGGACATCTTAAGCCCGCTACACTAAAGAACTTGGCCTAAGATGTCAATTTACGTGTAGCGGTTCGGATAACCAACTTTTTAGCGATGATGAATCGGAGTTTGCATAAGATATTATACTGTTGCAAAATACTAAACAACGTGGCGCAGTCTCAGGCAAAAATTTGCAGACATCCGTTCAAACATGTCACGTGGAATTTCGAAAAACCCGTTTTAACTATACCTGTTACAGATCGCCTGCAGCGCCACCTGTGGATGAAAATGTTAGCTAAATTTGAAATTTGGTGGGATAAAATTCCCTGATTTCCTAAGCATAAGGCTGCAAACGATACATATCTATCGCATTCCTTTTTTTTTTTTTATTGATTTTCAAAATCCATCAGTCATTTTTGGGACACCCTGTATATGGTGCTAGTGCGTTAACATGTCGTTAAGTTTTATCTTTATTTTCCGTAAGTATTAACGGCTAATCTAATCAGGAACTCAGAATAAAGGCTATAATGAACAAGATAAGCTAACCTTAGCTTTTATCAAGAACATATGAAGGCCTACATCATCTGTTCTTGCTTTTATTATTCTGGGCTAGGCCTAATTACTTGTTAAAGGTGATATCCGATCGTTTTTCTCTCTTATTCGAACAAATGAACGCCGAGCAAGCGTAAGGCATCTTCGTAAATGTCACTACATCGCTAAATAATTATAATAATAAGCTAGAATAAAATCCAAAGAAAGGAAATGTATGTTATTAGCTACATCTTGCATACGTCTTATACCTCAACAGTAATGGCTGACGCTATTTTCCACTCTAATTATATTAATCTCGTTGGCATAAACTGATGTCTCTAACCTGACAACGCCATCTGTCGGCCAAAAACCGAACAATTCCAGCAACTTCATTTCTATCATTTCATTCGTTTCTATGCAAACAGAATCTTTTTATCTGCATTCGTGTGCGAATCATTGAGTTTTAAAATATTTCCTGACTTTTGGATCACCCTATATAACTTATCGGAATAAGCTACCATACATTTGAGATATTGAATTTCGATTATCGAGAGTTATCATTTTTGATAGTATCCTTCGGAATACTGACCACAGGCCAATACAAAAATTTATTGATTTTATAGGTATTATTTTCGAGATAAGGCCTATTTCGGAAATTCGGATTTTGGACGATATCTCGGTTTTTGGTCGTACAGAAATTTGGATGCGACATTCTTAATAAGCGATGAAAGAACACATTCATTTCATATATCATATATCCCACACCTTAAAAAAGTGCGAATAGACAGTAGTGGCGTTGTTAGAGGTTTTGGCCGCTTGGGGTGGTTCTTCAATTTGCCGCTCTCTCCCCAAGAGTAATAAAATACATGTAATAACCTTTGGAATAGGATAATAATGGGATATAAAAGTGATAATAAGGTTTGGTTTGGTTTGATTTGATTGTTATTAACGTTCTCTTCAGTACTGTGGTCATGTCAGGACGGCGTTATAAAGTCGCAAATTTTGCCTCGCAAATTTCTTTTTTTTTAATTTCGCAAGCCACATTTTTCTATATTTTGCAAAATATATTTTTAATTCGCAAGTTGCATTTTTTATTTTGACAGCATTTTAGCATTCGCAAACATGTGTGCAGGTTATAACTTTTACTTACTTTATGATGTACTGTCCGAATCTGAAGTCAAAATCAAAAACTTCGAAAAGAAATTGGCAACAGAACGACCGATTTCTCAAATCCAGTAACAGTTGGATTCCTAAAACATCTTCATAAACATTCTCACAAAAACGACTCATCCGATAATATTGTTGCTGTTCTTCTGCTTCGCACTACTGCTCGAGATGATTGTGCCTCTGGTTCAGGGTCTGAAACGTAGACCCAGGACTCCCGTTTGTTTGTCGCCAAAATTTTGGCAAAATTTAATGCAGTTCCTTTGATTAACACGTTCTACCAGTTTCACTACGATTACAAATGCGACGATCGTTACGCTTACTACACGTATTATCGCAGCGAGTGAAGAGCATAGCGGACACGGAAAACATCGCACTTGCTTGGTAGGATACAAGCCAAATGGTGCGCGCTGTAAGAGACTGCCGCAATAAAAATAAAGTCGGATACTTTTTGATCAGATCTCGTATATTAACATGGCAAATTTTCACCTAATAATACATTGGTCCACTTTGGCCTCAATTCGACGTGGCATAGTGACACGAAAACGTTTTCCAGGTATTTCCGATCCGGCACTGCAAGAATAACCATCAATTTGGCTATACTTGCTGGGTGGAGGCTCTTCGCTTCGAACATCTCTTCCGTGATGTTCGACTGACGGAGGCAATGTAGCACTTGGAAATCAACCTCGTGCTCCGCCAACAATTTGATTATATTTTAAATCCAAAGGGCATGGACATCATCCTACTGGAAGGAGGAAATGGCATGCTTCAAGATAATATGCTGCCCACTCGGCTGCTACCATCTAAATATGGCCTGAGAAACATTCATAGGTATTCAGGATCATCAAGTGGCCCTCAAGATCTATAAAAATTATTTTTTCAAATATCACATAACGGGAGAGAGGAGGTTACATAAAATAACCATACATTCTTTTCAGTAAGATAAGTGTAGTCGTTTTAAATAGAGTGAATTGACAAAAGTGATGACAGACAATTCAAAGAGAATGAAAAGCATCCAAAATACAGATCCAACAGAAATAGAAAGATAATATACGACAAATGGACTAATCAGCAATTAACTTAAGCGGCAATAATGGAATGAAACTGTTCCAAAAAATACCAGCAGTGAACGGCGAGCTCGGTGTGGAGGTAAAAGAAAACAGGTTTCCACTTAGTAAAATTGTTGTTGTTCACACTAGTTCTCCTTGTTATTATTTACATGAAAAAAAGCTTAATAAAAAAAAACAAAAAACCAACACAGACAATACATTACTCTTAGGATGAACAGTAGACAAAATAAACAAACGGTATCTTCCAGTATTTTTCAATATTTGAACATAAATGGAACAAATAATGTAACGCTATAAAGTACATGTATAATGTTACACTACCGAACGAAGGGAGCCTACTGCTTCGTTGGATAGGAAGATGACTAATAGGTGGCAAGGATACACGTTAGTACCCCAGGTAAGTAAACAGCTGAACTCCACACAAAAACGACGATGATCTCGCAAGAAAATAATTACGATGATTCTAATGCTTGCCCATAGCTCCAAAAGTCGAACTATATCCCAGGTGAATGAAACGGCTGTAATCCATATGCACGTATGACACTCGCAATTCGACCTAACAGAAATCGAGCAAATCGAGTTAAAGAGATTCAGTTATCAGTTTCATACAAGAGATCAACAAAGACTGGGAATGATTTTTTTCCTCAACTGTTTATACCCTGCTCAATGGTATAAAATACACGGTCTTTTTTCAAAGTAGTCTCTTCCCACTTAAATGAACTTATTACAACGCCAGATGAAGTAATTAACACCAACAACACATGGTGTAAGCCCTTCTTTTGTGATGTCCTCGAGAATCATCTCTTACTCTTTAAACACTACTTATAAGTTATCAAATCCCGTAGGTCGGAGCAAAAAGGATCTAACAATCATAGCAACTGTGTGGCTGTGTATTTATGACAACATTAGCAGAAACTCCAAACTCACCTTGCTTAACAGTTGAAACTCTGGCTTCTTAAACATCTAAGTGATCTAAAAGCTGTAGCTTGAGGTAGTAAAGCATAATCTCCATACATTTGCTGCAACTTTCTTAAACTTGTGGCTGTATGTTTTCACAGAAAATTTGCATTGGTTACACAACAAAACTCCTATCTACTTCTAGCTAAACGGGTGCTGCCCACACTTTAAATATATATAAGTTGCGAAAACGTAAGCAGTAAGGCAAATTTGTAAAAAAAAGAAAAAAAAAATCAGGCTCAGTATTTGTTAATCGGCTGTCATATAATGGTATATAACAGTGCCACTTCTGAGTTTTATTAGCTGACAAAGATAAATTTCAAACTTGTGATTTTCTTATGCTACAGAGATTGGGCAGGAATGAAGATGAACGGTTTTGAAAAGTTTTGATAGGACCGCCGTACTATTTCAAGGTGGCTAATATGCAAATAACCAAACACACTTTTCCTGTGAAGTGTTGTGGAAGTCAGATTGTTGAAAATGAAACATGCCTTTACCAAAATTAGACTCCAGAATTATTTCAAATCAGAGTTCAGCAGCTTTTACAAATGAAATGGTCACAAATAATTCGTCAACTGAAACGTTCAAATAAGACGATGAGCGCAGGAATAATTTCCAAGCTGAGAAAAGATGGTTGGTTTGGTTTGTTTGGTATTAACGTCCTTTTCAACTGCCGTGGTCATTTCAGGACGGCGTTATAAGGGCCGCAAATTTTGCCTCGCAAGGATTCTTTAACGTGCAGCCGGCAAACGACTACATGGGACCAACGACTATACTTCCCTTCCGAAGAGTGCGTGATCTCAGGATTTTACCCCTGAAAAAATCCTCGTCGTCCTCGGCTGGGGTCGAACCCGCGTCCTTGGGCATCAGAGGCGATCACGCAACCACTGAGCCAGCGAGGCCGATGCTGAGAAAAGAAGCCAAAGAAACCACTATATCCACGGTACCAGCAGAGATGAAAAGACGCAAAGCTGGATGCCATATTGGGATGGGTGCTTGCAAGTTAAAACGTCTCAGGAGCATGCTAAATATGCAAACCCAATTAGTCAAAGAAGTATGGCCAGAAAGCTGAACCTTCCTAAGTCAACAATCAGGTATCGTTATTCCGAATACATTCAATTTGGTAATGAGAAAAAATTCATGGTATCCCAGTAGCCAATACTGAAAAGAGGCGCCGGAGGCATTATCATTGTACAGGTTTCTTCTGA
Source organism: Rhysida immarginata (assembly GCA_023313115.1). NCBI lineage: Eukaryota > Metazoa > Arthropoda > Chilopoda > Scolopendromorpha > Scolopendridae > Rhysida > Rhysida immarginata. The sequence continues at coordinate 483,429 of JAHWFO010111979.1, read as the reverse complement.
AAAATTTGAAACATATTAATACCATCGACGAGGCATGGTTATATTTAACTGGCTGCAGGGGCCAGAAAGAGTTTTCTACAGTTTACGTGGGAAATCAAAGCCTCGAACGATTGTCAACAAAAAAAAGCATCACATTGCAAAGCCATCTTAGTCTGGGGAGGAATTTCGTATAACAGCAAAACGAGTTTGCGAATTATCAAGCCTGAAGCTAAGATAAACACAGATTATTATATAGACGAGGTTATCAGCTGTTTTTGGACACCGAAGCTTGAAAGTTATATCCGAAAGGCGATCAAATTCTCCATCAAAATTCTGCCCTTGCTCATGCAGCCCACAAAACTGTTGACTTCTTGGAACAAAGAAAAGTGAAGTATATTCACCCCGACAAATGGATGCCCCACTCTCCAGACGTAGCCCCCATGGACTATTTTGCTTGGGGTTATTTAAAAAAGAAACTGTGGGGTCGCAAGTGACAAGTCTAAATGGGCTTTAAAAGACTTCTTTCGATGAGTGGAAGAAAATATCTAGAAATTATTAAGAAGGCTCTGGATTAGTGAAATAAGGTTGTCGGCAAATCTATAGTAACCATGGAAAACAAATTTCTTCTCAAAGTAGTCTGCTTAATGCTTAATACTAATCTACAATTTAATTTTAGAAAATCTCTGGATTAGTATTCAACAGACGAACCCAGCTATGAAATTAAAACAAATTACTCTTCTAACCATTACATTATTTTTAAACATATAACATCAACCATAATAGTAAGTGACAAAGTCAAAAATACAAATCAATCGCTATTAAAATACAACTTTCTCAAATAAGGTCAATTCCAAGCTTATTTATAATTAAAAGAAAAGCTTGACATAATAATCGCAAGTTTATCCCCAGCAAAAGACTATCAAACAAAAATAGTTCAATTAAATTAAAAACCTAAAACCAGACACGAAGTGGCATCAAAAAATTTCAAGATTAAGCCCATAATAATTTGGTCACCCTCCGTCAAAGTAGTCCCCATCGCTCCCAACACTTTTTCCTACTTTTGGAAAACTCCTGGTTCTCCTACAATCTTTATCCACAAGTTCACTAATTTTTCTACATTTTCGGGGGTAGTGCTAGTGGAATGTCGTCTCGATCTCTCTTCGCCTTCCGCTGATGTTTTGTCGCTCTTGAAGTGCCACTCCAATCATCTAATACGAGTCATTACTTTTGTGCTGGTCATTTGAAAATCCTCCGCTCCTTGTTTGCAGAGTTTGATACAAGAACTTTGCTTTCTCTTCTATTTCCAGCCGCAAATCTGCACAGCTGTCGATATTCAAAAAAACGACCCCACTCAAAATGTTTATCCCCCGTGCTATATCCGTTTTTGTTCTATAATACTAGTCTCTAAAACTCAAGATTCTAATTCGTTTCTTAATTGAAGACTAACTGGCACAATTAGAGAAAAGGAAAACGTAAAATGATACTCATAAAATTATTTCAGCTTATTGCCTAGTTTCAAAGATCACACGCATTTACAGAGATATCCTCAATTCAGCGTAATATAAGATGAAAAAGCTGCCAGACAATGTAAAAGCTTCCAATATCAAATGCCAAAAGAGACCGCCAACTATTTCAGTTTGACAACATAACAAAAATGGATTAAAATTGATACAAAGCACACAAAACAGCTGAATTGTCATAAAAATATTGCTGATGTAGATAACTGATAATAGCACAATGTGTTTATAAATAACACCAGAAAATTATTTGTAGACACAAATACAATGGTGAGAAAATGTTTGAGACCACCGCATTTCAAAAATTGGAAAACTGAATTACAAAAATTTTTGCTACACATGTTTATTGTCACATTCAAATTAATCTATTTCCAAAAAAAAACTAAAAGAAATTGCATAATTAAAAAAAATGTTAAATTTTGCTGTATCAAGGTCGGGAAAAAAGTTTCACACCATTATGAATTTCCCTTGAGAATCATTCAAACTTTGTGGAACGGTATTTTGTTGGACATCCTCTCACTTGAATAACATCAATGAGTCTCTTCGCCATGGATTTCACAAGACCTTCAAGTTTTTGTGGAGTTATTTGTTCCCACGTAGTCTGTATAGCTTTTTTTTCAGATTGGAGACGCTATTATGAGCATAAACCACTCGAACCAGATAACCCACAAATTTTCAATCAAGTTAAGGTCGGGACTGCAAGCAGGCCAATGTATTGCTGTGATACTGTGTGATTTTAACCATTCCAAAGTTGATGCTGCTTTGTATATTGGGGCATTGTCCTGGTGAAAAATGAATTCCAGATGTTAAACTTAATGATAAATAAATACTCTTTAACCACAACAAAGATTAAGTTGAAAAAATACAACCTGGTAAATCTGGAAGCGCTTTTCGAATGCCCTGCATTCATCATTCAGCAGTCTGAAGTCGATACTCGAGGAAGCCTAAAGCGACCTCCAGGAGGTCTGGAAGATCTGACTTTGAATGAAAGACGCTGGGTATATATCATGCAGAAAACCAATTAAAAAATTGGTCAACCATATAAAGGTTAACGATTAGGTAGTTTGGAAGCCCGTTTGATTAAAGAATATTCCTCTATTGGCCCCATATCTGCGTTTAATAGCCGTTTATTATCAGCATTGTGAATGGCTAAGCATCCGAAAGCGTCCAAAAGATTTTTTATTTAACGATTTTATCAATTTAACATTTTGTAAAGAAAAATCATGGCCGCTTTCTATTGAATGTTTTGCTATTGACGGTTGACCGCTTCTTCCGTATTTTCTGTGTATTAGATGTTCCTAAAATCGGGTCTGTATATTGCGAAACGTTTGCCCCAGATAAAACATCGGGCAATTGGAACAAGTTGCTTTGTAAATTCCTGACTTCAGTAGTTTACAATCGTATGAAACTGCCCCTGCTTGGTTCACCTCAGATTTTTTAACGCAGTCTGTTTACAATCGTATGAAACAACCCCTCAGAACCTGCCTGCTTCACCTCAGCTACTTTAACGCAGTCTGTGTTTACAATCGTATGAAACTGCCCCTCAACCCCAGCTTAGTTCACCTCAGAATCTTTCACGCAGTGTGTGTATACAATGGTAGGAAACTGCCGCTCAAATCCTGCTTGGTTCACCTCAGATTCTTTCACGCAGTCTGCGTATACAATGGTATGAATCTGCCCCTCAGATCCTGATTGGTTCAACTCATTCTTTCAGGCAGTCTGCGTATACAATGGTATGAAACTGCCTCTCAGACCCTGCTTGGTTCACCTCAGATTCTTTCGCGCAGTCTGGGTATACAATGGTATGAAACTTCCTCTCAGATCCTGCTTGGTTCACCTCAGATTCTTTTACGCAGTCTGTGTATGTGATGGTATGAAACTACCCCTCAGATACTGCTTGGTTCACCTCAGATTCTTTCACGCATTCTGTGTATACAATGGTATGAAACTGCCCCTCAGATTTTGATTGCTTCAACTCAGATTTTTTCACGCATTCTGCGTATACAATGGTATGAAACTGCCCCTCAGACCCTGCTTGGTTCACCTCAGATTCTTTCATGCAGTCTGCGTATACAATGGTAAGAAACTGCCCCTCAGACCCTGCTTGTTCACCTCAGAATCTTTCACGCAGTCTATGTATAGAATGGCATGAAACTGTCCCTCAGACCCGGCTTGGTTCACCTCAAATTTTTTCATGCAGTCTGCGTATACATTAGTATGAAACTGCCCCTCAGATCCTACTTGGTTCACCTCAGATTGTTTCACGCAGTCTGCGTATACCTTAGTATGAAACTCTTCCTCAGACCCTACTTGCTTTACCTCAGTATCTTTAACGCAGTCTGTGTATAGAATGGCATGAAACTGTAAATCAGACCCGGCTTGGTTCACCTCCAATTCTTTCACACAGTCTGCATATAAATTGATATGAAACTGTCCCTCAGACCCGGTTTCGTTGACCTCAGATTCTTTCACGCAGTCTGTGTATACAATAGTATGAAACTGCCACTCAGATCCTGCTTGGTTCACCTCAGATTCTTTTACGCAGTCTGCGTATACATTGGTATGAAACTGACCGTCAGACCCGGGTTGGTTCACCGCAGATTCCTTCACGTAGTCTGTGTATGCAATGGTATGAAACTGCCCCTCAGATACTGCTTGGCTCACCTCGGATGATTTCACGCAGTCTGTGTATGAAACGGCATGAAACTGCCCCTCTGGCACCGCTTGGCTCACCTCGGATGAAGTCGCGCAGTCTGTGTATGAAACGGCATGAAACTGCCCCTCTGGCTCCGCTTGGTTCACCTCGGATGATTTCGCGCAGTCTGAGTATGAAACGGCATGAAACTGCCCCTCTGGC
>JAHWFO010111979.1:436478-478976 GCA_023313115.1 Rhysida immarginata | reverse complement strand
GCTCTGCTTGGCTCACCTCGGATGATTTCACGCAGTCTGTGTATGAAATGGCATGAAACTGCCCCTCTGGCTCTCCTGTGTTCACCTCAGATTATTTCGCGCAGTCTGCGTATGAAACGTTATGAAACTGCCCTTCTGGCTCTCCTTGCTTCACTACAGATTATTTCGCGCAGTCTATGCGTAAAGTGTAAAGAAATTGGTTCTGAAGAACACTACGTTAGTAAGTGTGAGATGACAAATAGAATAAGAAATGCAATGATGCAATTATTAAGATATGTTGATTTGGCGCCGGAGAATTATGGTAGCTATATTTTAGAAGGCGTTCCAAAAGATATGAAATGTAAAAGTAAAGAAGTACTAATTGAAATATTTGAAATTGCAACGGTCTCTATCTATTCATCAATGGTTGCTTGGGAACATAACCAAGACTTTAATAGCTTTGGGTTGTTCATAAAAAAGATACTGGTCTATTATAATGGTCAAAATTTTTTGCTCTTCAGTTGCGGACGCAGGAGACACTTTCATGCAAAATGGGCACATCTCTAGAAATGCATTAGAAAATGGTTGCAGTAAAGAAAGAGATTTGTGTGTTTTATTACTCTTTTATCCGAACTGAATGAAATGCTGTTGAAATGATAGGCAATGGATGGTTTTAATTTCGTTTTAATTTTTATTTTTATTGTAAATACCATTTTACCGTATATGATGGCTTTATTTTTTATGTAAAATGTTTCTGGTTAAGAATGGAATTGGGATGTCTCCTTTTACTGATATATCTGAACACATTTGATTGTTGTTGACCTTATGAGCATATTGTCATTTTGTTATTAAAAATGTATTTTTTGGTTATGGCTTATGCCTTTCAATGTATGGATGTTGTTTCTTTTTATTTTTTGATGGTCATTTTATGTGTTTTGTTGTGTAAAGATGTTGTTCTTTTCGTTTTTTATGGTTCTTTTGTGTTGGTTATACAATTTTGGTTTGAGATTTGCAGTTATTGAAGGTACATGCTTACTTTGGATTTTTTTGATTTTTTTTGTGTAATTATTTTAGTATGATGATTTTATCTTTGTGTACATAACCCTTTGGTCTTATTTTATTATAAAAAAAATTGTGAATACAATGATGTGAAATAGTTTGTGAAGACAATTTCAATGTAGTGTTTACCTCAGATTCTTTCACGCAATCTGTGTATACAATGGTATGAAACTGCCTCTCAGATCCTGCTTGGTTCACCTCAGATTCTTTCACGCAGTCTACTTATACAATGATATGAAACTACCCCTCAGATCCTCCTTGGTTCACCTCTTATTCTTTCACGCAGTCTGCGTATACAATTGTATGAAACTGCCCTTCAGACCCTGTTTGGTTCACCTCAGATGCTTTCACGCAGTCTGTGCTTACAATCGTATGAGAATTTAGGAAAAAAACAGCGATCGTCAAAAATGTTTTAATATGCTTGCGATACCATCGGATAAAACGATATGTCGGTTATTCGGGACTCTACTGTATCAATTTCAGGTCATAGCATTGGCTCTTTTTCATAATTGCTGCTCCCACTCAACCACTCTCCTTCCCAAGTGTTTCTCTAATCATTCTGTAATAAGGCTGAAATATGTCTTAAGGTATTTGTTGTTTTTTTTAATACACCCATCTATGTATGTTATTATTTTATTTTTATAATAAAATGACCCATCTATTTATATTTACAAATAAGACCTAAAATTTTTAAAGATATTTGTGAAGTACTAATCAATGGCGCCGACATGTTTTTATTTTCATTTATTAAATAAAATGTTGGCAGCAATTCAACCATGTATTGTAAAGCGTCCATTAATTTCGTTAACAAACACATATGACCAATTCATTATCCGACTTACAAATTATTTTTATGTATGGTATTTTTATATTTGCAATATAAGACCATGTGGTGGAACGTCAAATTATTCCGAATGTACCAATAATTCCCATAATAAGAACAATTAACTAGATTAGAATATTTTATATTCTCTAAATTAAACATTTTTTAAAAGACAAGCATAAAACTTCAGTAAATTTTCGGATAACTCTATAAAAACGATCTAAGAATTAATAAAAAAAAATATAAAAATTAAGGCTTCTTCTTTTATGCTTTTACAATATAATAGCATATTTAAAAGCCATCGAATGGAATAATTTGAAAGGGTGGACATGAATGTTTTTAACCCTCCCCCCCTCCCGAAAATTTTATTTTCTTTGTTTTTATTTCTCCCAACATTTTCATTACTGAGTGTCCCTAAGAATAAATTTTGTATATAAATTATTTGCTTTTGATGGGCTAATTTTGAGTTACAACTGTTATTATTAAAAAAAAAATTGCAGAAACTTCAACCATAAGAAAAATATCAACTGGCCTGTCCGGGATTTGAACCCGGGACCTCTCGCACCACAGTTTTTATCTCTGGGGATTTTGTTCTACTGACCCTCGCTTACAAATCCATATTTAAAATTCGCCTTCGCCGATATATTTACTATAAATCTTGCTGAATTATAATTCTAATAAGCTGCTGCAGCGTTATTCAGTTAATGATAATAAAAAAATGTTATTTATTATTATTGGCAGGGTTGCGTCCGTTATTGCTTTGCATAATGCGAAATAATGCGTAAACCGAAAAGCTTAAGCAACATAAGAAACAGTTATTGCATAACCGGACCAATCATTATTTCGCATTTATTATTACTTGAAATATTTTTTATTCCGACTCTTTATCTAAAAGCTGAAGTTATAGGCACAAACGAATGTGTATAACTCCAATGGCAATTTTTCGAATTCTCTTAAGTTAGTGTGCCGTCCTACATGGAGTTAACTTATATGCTATAAATTTTATGTAATTGAAAACGAGGAATGGAGTTTAATGGACAAATCACAAAAAAGGCACAATAGAATAGCATATTTTAAAGGCGTCGAATAGAAAAATCGGGAAGGGTGGAGATTCGAATGTTATTACACCCTGCCCCCCCCCCCCCGAAGATTTTATTTTCTTTATTAATATTTTCTTTATTTTTATTTCCCCTAACATTTTCGTCACTGAATCTCTCTATTACTACAGTTGTGAGTTCGATTCATTTTTACAATTATTATTATTATTATTATTATTATTATTATTATTATTATTATTATTGGAAATAGAGGAAGTTGAATATGACAATAAACTTTTTCAATTTAATTTGCTTATTTACTATACTGGTTTGTTTGGTTTGTTTGGTATTAACGTCCTTTTCAACTGCCATGGTCATTTCAGGACGGCGTTATAGGGGCCGCAAATTTTGCCTCGCAAGGGTTCTTTAACGTGAAGCCGACAAAGACTACACGGGACCAACGGCTTTGCTTCCCTTCCGAAGGAAGTGCGTGATCTCAGGAATTCCCCCTGAAAAATCCTCGTCGTCCTCGGCCGAGATCGAACCCGCGTACTCGGGCATCAGAGGCGATCACGCAACACACTGAGCCACCGAGGCCGATTTTTCTATACTGAGGTGGTCTCAGACTTTTTTCTACCACTGTATAAAGATCTCAATTGATTGTGTGAGAGGACAATCCTTGCCGCTAAAACTGATACTGTCAATATGAACAACCACGTTCAGGACATGATTCCACGCTCTGTGACTGAATACAGCTGAATGAAACGTAACATCCCTAGGATGAAGGATGTTGACGAGGCTATAAACAGAGTTCCTTAACTCTCTCAAGCATTTTTTAATACAGGCAGAAATAATTCACTTCCTCATTGAAGCCGAACCTCTGCCCTCCCAAGAACTCTTTCAATGGTCCTAAGAGGTGATAGTCGCGAGGGCAGAGATCCGGGCTGTATGGAGGATGTGGTAAAATGTCCCATTTGAGTTCCGTCAGGCGTGTCCATAGTCAGTTTGGCTGCGTGTGGTATGGCATTGTCTTGCAGAAAACAAACACCACTGGTAAGGAGTGCCCTGGGCGCATTTTCCTTAGTGCCAGCTTCACGGACGTCCTCAAAATGTCACAGTAGTATAGTGCATTTCTGGTTCGATGTTCTTCCAGAAAATCGACATGAATGATACCCTTAATATCCCAGAATACAGTCGCCATCACTTTCGTTGCCGACAGTGTCATCTTGAATTTCTTGGGTCGAGGCGAGTCAGCGTGTCGCCACTCCATGCTCGCACGCTTGCTTTCGGGAGTATGGTGATGAATTCATGTCTCGCTTTAGGAAGCTGTCACATACCCTTCCTATCGCTGTAGCAGCATGGAACCTGGGTGGTTTTGTGATCCTCGGATAGTTGCTTAGGGACTCTTCTAGTAGAATTTCAGCTTATCGTGGATGATGGTCTCCACACAGCCAGTGCTGATGTTCAGTATTGAAGCCAATTCTTGGCACGAGTCCGCCTGTTGTCCCTTATCAGCTCATTTGTTCGTGTGATGATGCCATCATTGACTGGCCTTGCCTTATGAGGTTCATTGCCGGCGGATTCTCGCCCTTCTTCGAACTTTTGGCACAAAGCAAAGACGGATGATCGAGACAAACATGACACGGTGAACTGTCTTTGAAGTCTATGAAGAATTTCAGATGCTTTCACACCTTCGTTGTGGAGAAACTTGCTGATTATTTGTTGTTCCACTGTGGTCGACGCATCGCCGTCCGCCATTTTGTTTAAACAGTCGGGTGTCATGGCAACCGGAAGAGTGGTGCTGCATTTGCCATCCCAACAATGAAAGTTTAGATTTTTACAACAATGAAATTTACAAAAAAAATAAAATCTTATAAACATTTCAAGGAGGAGCTTTAGCAGTGAAGCAGAAATACATTTATACATTTATTAAAAATAAATTCCCCCCCCCCCCCCCCAGGAGGATAAGGGAAGTAGCAGATCCTGCGCTCATCTATTTTTACCCCTTTATCTGCACTTTTTACCTCTTCCCAAGTTTTTTAATCAAAAAATTGATTTTCTTGAACGTAATATGTAGAAAATGTAAAAAACCTCGTATCTTCTTTCCTTTCTCATCATTTCCGAACGTATGATATATCACATGCCATATTTGCCATAGTTCTAAGGACCAAGTGACTGCCACCCCACTGGAACAATTGGGCCTAAACTTCATATTAATATAGATCTTGCCTAGAGGAATCTGGATACTGAATTTCACGCCTTTATGTACCTAATAGCACATAGACATGTTGCCCTCTCTGAATCCCACCCCCGTAATTCCGACTCCAGTGTACCAATCAAAACCAAACTAAACAGTGCAGATAGTCATGCCCATAGTAAGCTATATTCCGAATTTCAACCTTCTACCTCAAAAAATGTAGAAATTATAAAGGGGACGGACTGACTTTATAAAACCAATAAGTACTCCATTCTTCCGCTACTTAATTATATAATGTAGATTATGAGCACTTGAGCAATCGTGCGTCGACAAAGCGATTTCACGTGCGCGCGCCAATGTCAGTAATGCTTAAACGATGAACAGAAAGTAACAATGTATTCCTTCTTGACAAATCGATTGTTATATGACATGCCAGTATCTTTGCATTCGTTACACTCACTGTTTTAGCTCGTGAATTCGACTTGAAGGGGTTGACGAAAAATTCTGAAAAGTTGATACGGCCGAGCTAAGACTTTGATGGTCATATTAAGAATTTGAAAAAGTTAATCCGATTTCAAGTTATCGTGCAAACGGCGGACGGCCGGATAAACGTACAGATCAAGGGCGCATTCTTATAAGTAGCTTTTATGCTAAAGCTCCTAATAAAGTCCAGGTCAAATTTGAATGCCTCTCGTACATGAATCTGTGCAAAGACTTCAGCACTAAACCAATACCACCTTTAAAAAATCCTTGCCTTAAAATTAATGGTAACTGACTGCTTCATACTTGATTAAAAACCTTTCACTTTTCTTCATCGACAATTTTAAAAATGTTTACTGACGTCCGTAATAATTTTAACTCTTCGATCTTTTTTCGAATCCATCAACGTCTTTAATAACTTAAAATTATAACTCACGCAAACAAGTTTTTCTGGTAGCCCCATGTTTTTTAAAAAAAAAAAAAAATATCCTTCATATCTTAAAAACATCAACGAATTTTTCTAAACTTATTTTAAAAAAACAAGTGTGGGAAAATTATTTGTCTTAATGGCGGTCGTAATCATTCACTTGAAATATCTGTTATTTTCCAAAAGAAATGAAGAGATGGGAGGGGGAGAAGCCCGGTAAATTCGCAATCTATTCCAAGTGTCAGAAACAGAACAGGAAGTGTTCCCTTCGGCACGCGCAAAGTCTTTTGACTGGCCTATGGTCCATCAATTACCCACAATCCACCTTCCCCCGCACCTAAGCCTCTTGAGAGAGAGAGTGACAAATGGAACCCTTTGCTTTTCTCATCCCACTTCCACCATCTGCCAGCCAAGGAAAAAGAGAAGGAGGGGGTCGGGAAAAAAGAGGTGTGGGTGGAGTGGTGGGTGTTGAGGAAGGAGTGAAGCGAGGCTCCCTCTCCCATTCCCTTTCGAATCTAACCTCATTTATCTAATGGATGAGAAGCCATCGTCTCTCTAAACGAGGGAGAAGAGCCCCACCACCTTCCTACCCAATGTGCGAAACTCGCTGGCCCCACTCTATTAGCACAAGAAAGAATTTCACAAATGATATCGTCAAGCGATTGAAACTACTCTCGCTCTCCTTTCTAGCCTTTTTTTTTAATTCACAGAAACTTTAAAGGAGGAAAGTTCACCAGATCTCATTTGTTTTTTTTCAATGAGCGAGACATAACCATTCAAAGTATTTCCAAGTTTTTTGGTGTTTTTTTTTTGAAATTATACAATGAAAGGAAATGAAACAATTGAACTGTACAACAAATAGATGGCCTAGTTAAAAGTAAGCAGCACCTGGTCGTTTAATCCAAAATACATAATTCTATGTCTGACGAATCCTATGTGGGAGCCAAACTACACCCATAATTCGGACCCTTTTCTAAGAATTCGGTGTAGTTCAAGACGAAAGACTGAAGGAGCAAATGTCGTATTTTGTCACTTTCAAAGTTTTCTTATTAAAGTTCATTTCATAGTTTAATGAAATTTTTATAGATACGTTCTTCCTCAAGTCCAAGCTCTTATCACAATACACTATCTTCCAAAAAGTAATTGAGCACCCCCTGACAGTAGATTAATGGATTCGCGCGGCGATCATGCGACTTAAACCAGCTATTGTGGCGTTTGTCCCGTGTAAGTGGAATGTAGAGGGACGACATTGCAAGAATACTGACGATTTAGGAGCTCGCAACATGAAATCGTCAAAAACCAGACACAGCCGATGGCCATCATCAGACTGGAGCTTCGGGCAACAACAGGGGTGTCCGTTACCAGTTGCACTCAATATTCAGATGAAGCAGCCGGTAAGCCTCATATAGCGCCTCAAGTAGAGCCTCGCAACTGGACTTTGGAGTAGTGGAAATCAGTTTTGTGGAGTTCACGCTGTTTCGATCCGATGGATCTTCGGGATATGGCGGCTACCCGGGGAACGCTTTCTACCAGGAAATTTGGTGATGTTGGCATTACGGTGTGGGGGTGTTTCACGTAATACGGTGTCGGACTACTGGTGGTTGTTCGTGGTAGCATGAACTCATGGTCACACTGTATGTAATATTTTGGAGAATAAAGTGCTCTATTATGCATCATATAAATCATTTTTGATTTCCACAATTATATACAAGTGCTCAAAGTCCTTACCTTAAGCACCCAAACACTTCTGATTAAGCAACGTTGGCCAAAGAGTTCAGTGGGCTGTGCATGCCGCGTCCAGTATACCTTATCTTCTACGATACACCACAATTTTTAGGTTTTCCCATAGACGGAAGTCTAGGAATGACCAATCACAACTTGGGGGGGGGGGGAACTCGATTATACCTCTTCGTTCTATCTATTGCCCTAGCGAATTTAAAGGAGATAAGTTCTCAATCTCCGAGATAGTGGTGAAAGTACGATTGGCATGTAGAATAAATATGCATGCATGTGTAGGTTCGCTTGGTCTAGACTAGCTTGGTCAGTAATCAGGTTCAGTATCTTCAAAAAATAAGCCCCATAGTCTATAAAGTTTCCATTTTACTGTTAACTCTGGTCGCAAGTCTACATTGTTTAGTATACCTCTGTGGCGAGCGCCTTCAGTCGAGAAAGCAGAAGCTGTTCTTGTGCGAGGCCTCCCAGATCTTTCCTTGAATTCAATGGGTTTCAAACAGTCAGGCGTGTTGGAGTCTATTGCAAGCTCACGTCTCCACTGACGTACGTCGACAACATTCTCAAATTTGAACCACCACTTTAAAATGTCTAGCGCTCCTCGAACGACAAGATTTTGTTTGAGGATCCTGCCTCTCGTGCGGTGATACTAACATTTATAAGAATAACGACATACATAAAATAACCTGGGGTATTCAAATTTGATGGGCATACATAGTGGACCATGTGATTTCAATTTCTAAAGTACCAAAAGTCGTCACCAATAAAATTTTGGCGCTGTATACCAATTTGAATACAGCTTGCGGTGGAAATCATGAAAATTTGGCAAAACGTGTGCACGAAACTGTAAATCCACCCATTTGGGTGACTTGCGGTTAATTTGCATAAACATGTTCCGTGTAGCGATCATGAGTATAAAAGGAAAGGCTGGGAGAATTCTCATCATTCTGAGGCCAACTGCCTTTCGATGGCTCTTGCCTTACGGGACTGTGCTTAGTTAGTCAAGCTGTATTATCAGCGGAACGTGAATGTCAGGTATGCCGATATGCTACAGAACTTGGTGGTTCCACAACTGCAGCAACGAGGATGTCTCGATTCGACCACATTCGTGTAGGATGGTGCACCTCCCCACATTGGACGTAAGGTACAGCAAGTGTTGCGGCAACATTTCTCTGACAGCAGAGTCATTAGTCCTGCATTTCTAACGATATGGCCACCGAGGTCGCCCGATCTCAATCCTTTTGACTTTTGGTTGTGGGGATTTCTTTAAAGTGTTGTGTATCAAGGACAAGTCCCCGATATAAGAAAGATTGAATAAGGTGTCTCTCTCACGTTACAGATGAGACAAATTAATTTTGATATGTTGCAAGGCGCCGTGGAAAACGTCGTGCATCGTATGAAGTTCTTGGAACATCACGATGTTGGTCATATTGAACCGCATTTGAAAGTTACAATCACTTGTTGTTAATAAAATTGATGTGTGCTGTGTCGTTTGGCATTTAATCATTCAGTATTCACACTAATACTAGAGTCCCTGTAAGTTAAACTTTACTTACAGGGGCTCTAACTAATACACTTTTGCAGCGCCAAAATTTTATCGGTGGCGATTTTTGGGACTGATTTTTATTTTTTTAGAAATCGAAATCTCATGGTCCACTATGTACGCCCATAAAATATGGTTAGGTTTCGTCCATTACTTTACTCGCTAGAGGGCTCAAATACCTCACGTTATTTTAAATAACATCACACTATACATTGCTGCAGTAATTCGACTTAACTTCAGAAAAGTCCATAGATAACATCTAAAACAAAAGGCTCAAAAAAAATTACAGAAGGATAGAAAAATTAAGGTTTAAAATATCAAAAAGAGCCATTGCTTTTGTCGAAAGCTTAGCCGTACCCTGGAAAAGAGAAAAGATGTTGCAGTGTTCACGTCTGCGGTGAGTAGTGTTCATTTGCCTGGAAAAAATTAGGAAATAGACGCTCTAATATAGCGAAGAAGAGTGGCCAAATGTCGATTATGACAAGTCAGAGCCATACAGAAGAAAAATCGCTTGACATGACTCAAAGAGAATCGTCGCTGGATCATCGAAGAGTGGAGACGCAAAAATTTGTCGGACGAATCTAGATTTTTGCTTCCATTCCAATGAAGGCCGTTCCGGAGTTGTGCAAAAATTTGGACATTTTAGCCACGAAATAAGCCTAACTCGAGATGAACAAGAACCTCAGTCATACTGATTTCCTGGGTTGTAATTAAAGCAAGTACGGACATAACTCCATAATAAGGAAGTAGGTACATCTTTTTCTTAGTAACCCTTCTCTGTAGTTATCTTTACTGAACTAGACCAACGACACCTATCAAAAAGTTCATCTCCACAATATAGAGCGTTTAATATCCATCTGGTACCAAACTCTTTCATCCACTGCCAGTTTTGAATACTCTGCTAAATTCTCACTCTTTGCAAATTTTCCCAGAACATTCACGACTTGCAGCCTAGCTCTTCTTCCTCACCTTGTTTCTCAAGCATGCATAGACGCAAATTCATTCACTTCTCCCAAAAAAAAACTCCACTCAATTCTATCTTAGAAGTTTTTTGGAATCTGAAACAACTATTCGAGATCTCCAAAGCAATCCTTTGTGAATTTCATCTCAATGAAATAGCCTTACATTGAATTTCTTATGAAATTTTGAACTCTCGCTTACAAAAGATTTCTTAATTTGCTTTAAAAATTACTCGTCTATAAAAACCAGGAAGGTAAATTAATGGAAAAGGCAGACTACATTCCCATAGATTAGTAATCAATTACTCATGTATCTGATTTCCACAATTGTAGGCGCTTGTAAAGAGATGTGCTAAGCTGTGGTCGCATTGTATGGCACTGAAGACGTCGCAAAATGCCTATCTTAGTGACTGTTCATTTTGGCTATCTGACCTCAACAAAAGACAAATAACAACGTCACAAATTTCTTGCGACCGAAGTTACTACGGCAACGCCACAATGCTATTCGCCCGAGACTTAACAAAGAAAATTCCTGCGCTAGACATCGTTCCTCTTTCTCCAAAAAGAAAAAAAAAGTAAATTAGTAATTGAAAAAAAAAAAGTCGTCTAGATGAAAGGTGGTCGTCTTTGGTAAACCGAGTGACGAGATCCGACTCCAACTTTAGGATGACTTTCTTCTGTTGGACTTACATGGGCTACGAGAACCCTTTCCACGCCGTGCCCAAAAGGGAACAATTGGCAGAAGAGAAAGGCGAAGTGCGAGAGGAACCAAAACCGGCCATCAAATATTTGGACGTCTACACGCCTTATCTCGTCAATAACGAGGCCAACGGCTCCCTCGACAACTATAAGCAAATGCTTCGAAGGCACGTGAGGAAAATAAAAGGTAGCAAAGCTATGCTATTCCGTTTTGGTTGGCTTTCTTTGTTTTTTTGGGTGTGAAAAGCTTAAGAGAACGAGGTTTAAATACAAAAGGGTACTTCTTTAAACCAGGTTAATGTACCAAAAACATGGAAACTCTCTGAAAACTACAAAAATAGATTTAGATGATATACTGGCATTATACTGTATATGATTATTAGAATCGAGGCTTACTTTTTATTATTTCTAATTTTTAAATGATTATTGTAATAAAGTTCCCAATTATATTACTTGTAATAATGGAAACTGGCATGTTTATTAATGACTGTTCTGAATCGAATGCAATTTAAAGTTAATACAGCCTAACAGAAAATCTCCATGGAAATTAAAACTGAAGAAACAATTTACTCGTTTGCGAATTGCTTTTAGACAGTGTATTAGCATTTCTTGATTGTCTTACTAGTTACTATCCGTTCAATGAAATGCAAATTTTACACAAACCGTTATATATACAATAATGATATTTTATTTGCAAAATATATGGAGAGTGATAAAACAGTATTTTTACAAATCTTGGCAAATTTCATAATACAGAATACAGAGGAAACCTACAAAAATAGTCACATTTCACCGCCCCAGCTTGTCTAAAGCCACTGGTTCTTTAGTAACCAATATATCCTCCATTTTTTCTGGATTACCTTGTAGATAGATCTGGCATTGATTGTATAAGCTTCTGGGTGGCATATTTGTCTTCCAGCGGTCAGTTACTTTGCCTTTCAAATCAGTAGTATTAGAAAATATATTCCAAACTTTTTAAATAAGATTCTGATCTGGTGAGAGAAATGGCTTGTCTGATACTGGAATCCCATTTGTTAAGCACTCTTTCCATATTGAATTTGCCGTATGAATTAAAGCATTGCCTTGTTGCAGTTCCATTGGCTTCCACCAATCAATTTTTTTCAGTACAGGGAAGCAAATGTTTTTCCAAAATTGATTTGTATGTTGTGCATTCATTCTGCCATTTTGGGAAGACAAATTCAGTTGAACCGTTCACCTAAAGCCGAACCATTCACCTAAAGCTTTTTTGAAGTCGTGCCATTAAACTGCAAACTATCTGGACCTTCAAGATTATTTTTTTTTTAAATCTTCAGTCCAGATGATTTTCTTCCATTGGCTTGCCCATCTCATTTTATGTGCCCATTCAAGCTTCGCAGTTTTGTGTTGTTTTTTTTTTTGTTTTTTTTTTTTTTGGTGCTGGAAGGCTTTTTCTTATTTTGCAATGAAGAACTTCACTACAGACTTTGATACCTGAATATCTGACCGTGTTGCTAATTGGCGAATTGGATGTCTGCAAATATTTTTTTGTCGATCAGTCAGTATGATCGGTCCCATATTTGTTATTTAGACACACAAAATTATCCGCAACCATATGTGAGCGATTAAGTGCTTTTGTAAAAGCTCTGGGTGGCACATTTTGGCTAAGCGGAGCGGAAATTTTTCCCTTTTCAAACTCTGATAATGGCAATCTTCTACCCACGATTTTAACAATTTATATGTAAATTAGAGAGTAGTAAAGAATTTGAAGATTTGTCTGATTTTAAAGGAGGGAGACAAGATCATGCACAAATAATTTTTGCATAAATTTCCATGCATGTTTTGCAGGAAAAATTTAATGTCATTAAGCAATTGGGAGAGTGAAATTTTTTCTTTTTTTTTAATTTTTTTTAATTGTGAAAAACTGAATGGCTTTATGCAATTGGGACGAACCTTGTTCATTCAGTTGCTTACAGAAAATTAGGTTAAGTCCAAAACTTTAACAAGCCTAAATTATTAAAATACTTTGTACAAATGTTAAACGAAACGTGAAATTTTATTTGTTACATTTTATTTAATTATTTTTGCTTTTCACTTTCATACTTATTGCTAAGCCATTCGCCTTTTTCCCTTTTCCCCTGCCTTCCTTTTCCTTTGAAGGCCCCGAGGAATTGTACAGTGCACCGCTGACAACCTCTAACGAGATTGGCTTTTGGACGAAGGACGACGAGAAAATGGCCTTCACCGCTAACAACGTAAGAAGATTCCGCAAAACATACAATGAAATGGCAAAGTAAGAAAACTTTTTCAAAGAACGTTTTTTCTTTTACAAAGAGTCTAAAACAAATTGTTTATCTCTATTCGACGGATTGTAATTGAAGTAGCGAGTTAGGGAGTAATCCAAAACAAATCCTCACTACTGTCGTTGGATTATGATCCCGTAGAGGAATACAGAATAACTGAGATGGGATGGAAAAAATGAAGACGATGCTTATGATCTAAAATTCGAGAGTACAAAAGCAAGAAATCGTTTTGTTTCGATGCAGTTGCTTAACAACGTCTATTTTCTCAAGGCCTTTGGTCGACAGAATTCAAATGGCAGCGAATCTCTGCAATCCCTATGATTAGCCATTGTTTTTTGTGATTGGTTAAAAATAGCTCAATATTGAACGTTTAGCTCAATCACACGCCTTCTCAAGTGTTAAGATAATTAAAGGCTTCAACATTATCTTAAAGGCAGCAACGGCAAGTTAATTTTTTTTGGAATTATGACAAGACAGCTATGGCACTCTGTGTTGAATTCCTCTGAAACTTTCGAGTGTTTAGAAAATTCGAAAATACACACAATTTAGTTTCTACTAAGATTTGGGGATTTCTTTTTCTAAAGTTTAATAGTTTCATAAAAAAAATTAGTACGAAGTATTTCGACTATGCTATCTCGAGAGCATAGAAATTTATAGTAAATGCGAGGGGGAAAAATGATCGTCGTAAGGTGGCATGATCGTAAACCAGGAGAGCAGTTTCGAGTATTTAAGAAATTTCACCAGGACGACTATATGAGGAGATATATTAAACAGTTACAGTTACATATTTAATGTTAAATATAAAAGGCATTATATACAACTTTCTATAGCTCAGGTGAGCAATTTGGTTAGGAAATCATGTCACAAACCGAACAATATGCGATCGTTATGGAAGTGGAAAAACTCAGGCAGGAGTGGCGGAAATCATGAAGTGCTCACAGTCTACGGTGACAAAGGCATCAAAGTAACAAAAGGAGGATCCAACTTTTACAAAAAATCGGAAGAGATGTGGACGAAAACGCAAGACTAGTGAGAAGCAGGACAGGCAACTGAAGAAACAGTTTCAAAAGTGAGTGGAAAAGGTTAGATCAACCGTGTCAAGCAGAACTACTAGGTAACCATAAAAGTTCTCGCCGTTTTTAATTCCGGAAAACAAAAAGATGTACACAAAAATTATCAAACATTGGCTCTAGCACCTTCTGCCAACGTGTCTCCAGTTGATCAATCCCCTGGCTGTAAAACTTGCTGGTCTTGGACTCAAAGAAACCGTGAGTGCCTTTCGCAGGTCTGTATCATTGGTGCAGGATTTTCCACGAAGATGGTTGTCTAGAGATGGAAAAGGTGATAATCCGTTGGAGCAAGATCTGGTGAGTAAGATGGATGACACAAAATTTCCCAGCCAAACCG
The DNA here is from genome assembly GCA_023313115.1 of Rhysida immarginata. Taxonomy (NCBI): domain Eukaryota; kingdom Metazoa; phylum Arthropoda; class Chilopoda; order Scolopendromorpha; family Scolopendridae; genus Rhysida; species Rhysida immarginata. Next base: position 464,356 of record JAHWFO010111979.1, on the reverse strand, counting down.
CTCTATGGTTTCCCTGCCCAGCCGCGCCACATGTGGCCAGGCATTGTCATGAAGGAAGAGTACCCCTTTGCGATTCACCAATGCTGGCTCCTGCTGCAATGCCTGTTGCACACGTTCCAACTGCTGGGAGTACAGGTCCCCAGTGATGGTTCGGCCAGTAGATAGTAGCTCGTAGTGAACCATTTGGCGTCTAGTCCACCAGACACACTAGACCACGGGGTTCACCAGAAATGCCAAATTCTCCCGACCTGAATTTCTGGAGCCAATGCCTTGCGGTGCATTCATTCACAACATCATCCCCAAACGCAAGACACATTCGGCGACTTGATGCTGCTGATGACAAGCCCACATTGAAGTCATAAAGCAAACAACACCTAACCATCTCCTTCGATACCTCCATTTGTCTTCACTTCTGCACGAGATATGATTGATGTGAATGCCCAACAGCCCTATATTTATACAGGCTAATCTTCCTGCTCCCCTCTGACAGATTTTGGACCACACTGCACACTCATTTGCATGTCTTCTATCACTTCCTTTTATGGCAACATAAAAACGGCAAGAATTTTTGTGGTTACCTAGTACGAACATACGACTACATCAATTTGCGTTTCACTCCAGAATTCCCAAAATTAAACCCCTGATGACTTTGAAACAAACACGAGCCCGGGTTGCCTGGTGCAAGGAAAGAGTTACTTGGGGAGAAGATGACTGGAGTAACGTCCTATTGAGTGACGAATCCGTGTTCTCCTTGTCTTTTGATAATCAAAGGCCACCTGTATGGAGGCAGACACAAGAAGCTTACAAACAGGAACTGCCTCAAAAGATCGGTGAAATATGTTGCTTCAGTAATGGTATGCGGATGCACGTCGTCGGACAGAATAGGAAAGTTATGCGTCCTAAATGGTGCAGTAAATGCTGCAGTTTATCAAGGAAAAACTTGACAATTTTATGATTCCGTCATCTGATGATCTCTGCTGCAATTTCCTTTCTGTGTTAGAATGGCTTCAACAATGAAATATCTCTTGTGTTACTATTGCCAAGTAATTCACTAGACATAAGCCCATAAAATTTTATTTAAGTAGATGAAGGCTAGACCTCCGCAAAGACACCCCACAAAACTCAAATAAACAGGATTTGATTTCAATCCAACATATCTGGTCTAATATCAGTCGTCAAGCATGTGCTAAGCTGGTCTACAGAATGCCAAATAGGCTAACGGCCGGTTGCAACAACGTCAGTTAAAACGACCCTAACTTTCGGTTAGTTAACGATCGGTTAAGCCCTTTAACCGGGAAATGTTGCATCAAGCCTAGTTACAGTTTTTACAAATTGGTTTCATACAATTTTAAATGAATTTCATACATTTTTAAATAGATTTAATACGATTTTAAATGAATTTAATACACTTTCAAATAGATTTAATACATTTTTAAATGAATCTAATACGATTTTAAATGAATTTAATACGATTTTAAATAAATATAATGTGTGTAAATAAAGTTTAATTACTAAATATTCTAAAAATAATTTTTTAAATTTATTACTAAAACTATTTTTAAATTTTTACAAACTTTTTATAAATTTTATAAATGTATATTACTGTTTACCTACCGATAATTTATAAGACTATTTTACCTGTAAAAATGCTTCACCTAACGACAAACATTTCCAAAGCAGACGATTGTAAAATTAGGAACATTTCTCGTTTGTAAAAATCGGATGAAATAGATGAAAATATGAATGCACAGGAAATACAGTAATAGTACATTTAAACAACGGCGGACTTATTTGTGATCCCAATTCCACTGAAGAATCTTGCGATAATGAATTAAATGATGAAAATAATTCACATGTTGAAACACAGTCAACTCCTAATGAAATTCAAGCCACTACATCTCAAAAAATCAAACGCGGCCAGTTCTTTTGAAATCGTATTAAATTCATTTAAAATTGTATTAAATCTATTTAAAAGTGTATTAAATTAATTTGAAAGTGTATTAAATTCATTCAAAATCGTATTAAATCTATTTAAAATTGTATGAAATTCATTTAAAATTGTATGAAACCAATTTGTAAAACCTGTAAGTCTCAGTTAGCTAACTGGATGTAATTTGAGTAACGAGGACTGTGATTGGTTCGTTTTGCTCCAATTCAACTTCCGGTCAACATGGCTGATTGTTTTCAATTAGCTGTTTAATAACTACATTATCCAAATAGGGTATCAATTTAGCTGTTTGATAATTAGTTTATCCAAATTGCTGTTTGAAAATTAGCTTATCCAACTAGTTATCCAATTAACATATCCATTTAACTTTTCCAATTAGCTCTTTGATAATATTAACTTATCCGTTTAGCTGTTCGATAATTAGCATATCTAGATTGCTGTTTGAAAATTAGCTTATCCATATAGCACACCCAATTAGCTATCAAACTAGCTTATCCAGAAGCTTATCCAAATAGCTGTTTGATAATTAGCTTATCGTAATTGCTATTCAAATCGCTTGTCCATTTAGCTTAACAATTAGCTTATTCATTTAGTTTATCCAATTAGCTTCTTCATTTAGCTTATCTCATTAGCTATCCAAACAGCTTATCCAAATAGCTGTTTGATAATTAGCTTATCCAAATTGCTATTCAAATCGCTTATCCATTTGGCTTATCCAAATAGCTAATTCAAATTGCTATTCAAATCGTTTATCCATTTAGCTTATCCAATTAGCTTATCCAAATAGCTGTTTGATAATTAACTTATCCAAATAGCTTATCCAAATTTATTTCTATTTAATATTTCAAGTACATTAATAAAAATAGTAAAAGTAAAGATAAATTAGAGCAGAATCACAGAAATAGTAAAATATTCTAGAGAATGAAGAATTAAACATGTATATACAAGAATTGGGCGTATATAAAAAGATGCTATAAAGATTGTAAAATTCAATAATCAATTGTACTCAAAGAGTAAATATTGTCAATCAATTTCTAAATGTAAATATAGAAGTAAAATGTAAAAAAAAAATAGGATAAAAGGTCATACGGTTGAAAAATAGACAAAAAAATTACAGAGTAAATAAATAAAAAGAATAAATAGATAGATAGCTAAGTAGAGATTAAAAATATGTCACTCATGCATACAACATTAAATTTCATAGTTAACAGATCTAATATTGACGTATATCAGTCAGGTGTTGGATATAAATATCACGGGACCATTTGATAGTGTCCGATACACTTAGTTTCCTGAATAAGTTCGCAAATTGTTTCCCACAGATCTTGGCTAGGAAGCGATCGTTGGAAGGGTCCACAGGAGCCTAGTGCACCGACTATTATTGGTTCTACAGAAACATTGCTGAAGTTCTTTTTAAAGGATGTTATGAGGCAGTCGTATTTAGTGATTTTTTCCTGGCTTGCTGCAGCAAATGCTTGTAGACGATTGTCAAATGGGCAAGTAACGTCCACAATGAAGCAGTATTCTCGGCGCGCAAGTAATAGGTCAGGGCGTAGCCTGGAGCCTTGAACAGCCACTTGGTTTTCTTTCAGGATTCTGAATCTTGGTGCTGCTGCCTTCTTTAGTCTCTCAACGATTACATTATGTCTCGACTGATAGGCGTCGGCATATCTCATACAGTGACACAGAACACCTCCTGCAGCTTTTATTAGATGCACTTGCAGAGTGGGACACACCGTTGAGAGGGACTAGTTTAATCTTGCCCGGTGAATAAAGCGCCAGTCAGCGAATCGTGTGGCATATCCGGAAAGCATAAAATGTGAACTGGTGGGAGAGGCAGCGACGCATTCCATTACTTTGCCTTGGTTTGGGAGAGTACAATTAGCTTATCCATTTATCTGTTTGATAATTAATTTATTCAATTAGTTTAAAATATATTTGTTTCGGAATGCCATTTTGCTTCGCTAACCATGGACTTAAACCGTGGTCATCGAGCGTTTAAGTTAAACTGCCACTTAACGTCTGGTTAAGCCCTAAACTCTCTTGATGCAACGCAAAAAATTTTAAACGGGACTATAACGAAGAGTTAGTTTTAACTGACGTTGTTGCAACCGGCCGTTAGTCATGTAATTAAAGAAGCCAAAGGCGCGCTATTAAGTATTAATTTGATGAATCGTTTTCGATTAAAATTATTTGTGTATCTTTCTTTTTTTGTCATAATTCTAATCTTTTGTCTCTATATTGAGATTATTCTATTATTTTGTCATTTTCAATTTGCTTAATGTAAATTTTGAATTTTGAATAAATTAATGATGCTTTTGAGATCGACTAGAGGAATAAGTACATCAAGCCAGGAAAAATATTCTAAACGAATAGTTACAAAAATTCGTTGATTACTCTCCATTCAATTTAATTTCAGCACGTGAAATACAACAAGGAGTTATAGATGTGCCATAGTTTCTTACAAATAGCCCCAGACATTACCTAGAGTGCATCAAACGTTCATTGTTGACATAATGAGTTGATGGCTGACTTCTGTTGACATGAGATACGCATCTTTTCACCCTGGGATTAGTAGGAGCATCCAAGGTTCCAGTTCTGATGTTCTGTCGCCCATAAACCGCTGCAACATGGCACTAACACCAGAACTTCGTTGTTCAATGGTTTCCATGACCTCTTGTAGCTAGCATTCGCCTGACGCTCTTATTGAAGCTACCTTTGGCATTTCCCTTACTTAACTCTGCCCATTACCCTAATCACGATAAGATCTTATTTTCGAAAATAGCAAATTACTGTTGCCTTCTTATCCCATGTTCGAGATAAGAAAACCTATGCATCAGGCACCCCATATCATCCCTCTCTCAAACTAAGTCAATTCACAATGTTTATTCAAATTTATTTTAAATTATTCTCTTCGTGAATGTTAGGATGCCCTCCAACCAATATTCCTACCATGCGTTGGGTTCGTCACTATTGGGCAATGAGAGCCAACTACCGTCTATTTAGATGCCAGACATCCCATCATTTCTGTCCTTTCAATATACACTGTATATGTATGGAATATACTGTTGAAAGTTTGTTATTCAAATGTACATTTCACTCGCAATTTGCTTTTCTTATTACCATACTCATATCTTGAAAACACCACCAGTATCATAAATATAGAGCAAGTCAAGACGATTTGTACAAAAAGAAAATTGCCCCACCAAGGATGCATTGTACAAAGGTTGAGTCAAAAGTAGTGACCGATCACCGCGCAAATTTTTAAATGGGCACCAGACAGGAGCCACTCATTGCTAATCTTCAAAGTAGAGTCCATCATGCTCGATGGTCCTCATCCAACGATCAGCCAGTTGGCGGATGCCCTCGCGAAACCACTCCTCCGGTTTCTGGGCGAAAAAGTCACGCACGGCGTCTTCAGCCTCACCGACATTGGCGAAGCGCCGTCCACGCAGGAAGTGCGCCATGGACCGGAAGAGATGGATGCCAGGTCGGGGCTGTAAGCTGGATATGGCAGAACCAACGATATGAAATGAACTATCATATCGTTGGGCAGAACCTCGATGCCCTCCAACTTCTGGGCAGGCTACTGGACTGCCAGGGCGGCGTATATTCGCTCGAGCTGTTCAGCATACAGGTCAGCGATGACACCACGACCATCAGGGACCAGCTCAAAGTGTACCAGGCCTTTGCATCCACTTCTTTGGGTCTTCCGCTCCTTGACGCATCTTCCAGGCCCAGTTTCCAGACGAAAAGCGGGAGAACCACCGTCGTGCTGTCCGTTCATTGGTCACGCCCTGACCTTCCACTCTGCAAATTTCGGCGTCTGCTGCTCGCGCACTGGTCCCCTTTTTCCAATAGTGACGAAGGAGCCCGCGTATCACCAGTTTTTCTGCCATATTTTTACACTGGCTGACGCAGGTGGCACAATGTCTATGGCATTCAAATTCGTACTGACGTTTCTTCCCACTCTTTTCTCTTAATAAACTGCGATATACCCTTTGGTAAATGGTCTTCGCCCAGAATTCGTCAAACTCTAACCCCCCGCCCCTCCCGACTCGACCATACTTTTGACTCAACCTCTGTATACGTATATCCTTAAAATAAATAATAATGCAAACTTAGAAGGATAACCTATCCTTCACAAATGTTTGATATGAACTTCCTGCGGCACAGGGGCTAAAACGACCAAGTATCTTTCTATAGAATGTTTTCGTCTTTCGAAGTTGTGGCGCTTCCCTTCCAAACTCTGTCGTGAAATGTCACTGCACACGCAGTTTCTTACGATTTCATCACACAACATTTCCCCATGTATGTTGGCACCATTTGGGATAACACAGCCCAGAGTGAGCAATTTCCATTTGCTGGATAAAACTGGAGGGGTAACCTACCATTCTCTCATTTCTTGTGACGATATATTCAATACAGCCTTGGACTTATATTAGGGGAGTGGGGGGCAGGTCAAATACATAAGTAAGAAAATTATGTGATAAAATGCACCAAATACCACCTCCATCTTTTTTGAATAAACCATATAGAGTTCTCTCACTGTAAGGTGAAATAGAAGAGTTTACTTTATCGTGTTCAATAGGTAGTAGGTAGACTGTCTAGCGGGAATGTCTCGGCACAAGGTCGTTACTGCGCATGCGCGTGCCACGAAAAAGCTGCATGGATTAGAGGCTTTTCTTTAGCAATGCGATTGTGTTGTAGACTTTTATCATCGAAAGATAAAATAGTTAATAAAATTATTAAAAAGTTATTGCATGCTTAATTGTTAAAAAAAGAGAAAAAACGATCACACGTGTTTCATATTTACATGTTTAATTGTAAATTCTGCTTTTAATTGAAAATTAAAAATTCAAAACTGCAAAGAAATTAGACAAATTAGACAAAATTTTTCATATTTGGAATCGTAGAAAGGATTAAAAAAATAATACAAGTTTTTTCAAAATGTTCATAAGTTATAAGTAACCATTAAAATGTGTAGTTAAAAATTTTACTTTCAAATATTCTTGCAAGAATGAATTGAAAATGGTGGAATGTTAAATTATTTAGCGCTTGGGCATTACTGTATTTTTTAAATTATTATATTTGGAATTAATATCCACTTACTAGTAAAGTTTTGTGCCATTTTTATTTTTATTATGAATCAATTTAATTTTGATAAAAACATTTTGATAATATTTGCATTGTTTTCTGAACGACTCCAAATTTTAGAGACATTTTATAAGTATTTTAATATTTTTTTTATAAAAAACGTTCAATTTTTTTTATCCTCATTAAATTTTAAATAAGGAAATTAAACTTTAAAAATTACAACAACATTTTGATATAAAAATCGACTGATTATAGTTTGTACTTTCGTAAGCTTTTTTTTTATTTTTATTTATTTATTTATTTTTTTTTTTTTTAGTTTTTTAGCTAAGATGTCAACAATTGAAATTTTTCAATATAACATGCATATTTAGAAATTTGGGAAATTATTAGGAAAAACTCTTTTGAGCAAACGATTAGCGCTCCATATTGACGTAACCAAGTATTTAAACTATATTTTGAGAAACGTGTTAATTTAGAATAATCAAACATTTCTAAATGAATATTAATTTGGACAACCTTGGAGTCTTGAGGGATTGACTGAGGAATTGACTATCAAAATAGCAATGACACAAGAGGATTCGGGTGCAAAATAATATCAGTCATTAATGTTATGATTTTTGGCACGGGTTTTGCTTGTTTAGAAATAATGCAACATTGCATACAAAATTTTAGTTTTTTTTATTTCTGCCACTCCTCTCCAGTGGAAAAAAGAAAAACATTGAAATTGTCATTGTTTTATTTTTCTTGTGTCATCAGCAAATTTTATTTATATTTCTTAGAATTGCGTACAATTTTAAAACTTCAATATTCTAAATTTTAAAGAAACATCCAAATTGATTCTTATTTATAGAAAATATTAAAATACTTATAAAATACGAGTATCTCTATAATTTGGATTCGATCAGAAAACAATATAAAAATTTTCAAGATGTTTTTATCAAAAATAAGTTTATTCATAATAAAAATAAAAATGGCACAAAACTTTACTAGTAAGTGGATATTAATTCCAAATATAATAATTTTAAAAATACAGGAATGCCCAAGCGCTAAATAATTTAAAATTCCACGATTTTCAATTCATTCTTGCAAGAATTTTTGAAAGTAAAATTTTTAATTACACATTTTAATGGTTAATTATAACTTATGGACATTTTGAAAAAAATTGTATTATTTTTTAATCCTTTTTTCGATTCCAAATATAGAAAGAAGCTATGATAAATTTTGTCTAATTTGCCTAAATGGTATATTTCTTTGCAGTTTTGAATTATTAATTTTCAATGAAAAACAGAATGTACAATTAAACATGTAAATATGAAACACATGTGATCGTTCAATTATTTTTTCTTTTTTAACAATTAAGCATACAATAATTTATTAATAATTTTATTAATTATTTTATCTCTCGAAGATAAAGGTCTATAACACAATCGCATTTCTCAAGTAAAGCCCGTAATCCACGGATCTTGTTGTTTAATCCATGTGGCTTGGCTATGCGCCAAGTTTTTGTGACACGCGCATGCGCAGAACGACCTTGTGCGGAGACACTCCCGCTAGACATTCTACCTACTACCTATTGAATGTAATAAAGTGAACTCTTCCATTTCACCTTACAGTGAGAGAACTCTACCAATACTCTAAAGTTTCGCTGTGTACATCATATTTTCAGCAAAATATCAATTATTTCCAAAAGGTACCAAATCAAAAAAAAAATAAAAATAAAAATTGAGATAACATGTGGCAACACTTCCTGAAACCTAACTGCACATATGGCGTCACATATTGTGTGCTAAAAGATACCACATTCAGTTATACAGCAAAACATGTGTGATTACCAGAAGTTTTCATTGTTTCTGAAAAATTTGCTTTTTGGACTTGGTACCTTTTGGAAACAAAGTTCTCATATAGGTTTACTTGATTTACTCCCTTGGCTACGCCCATGTCATTTTGACTTAACTTCGTGTAATTTTAACATTATTTATGCACGAGTAATAAAATAATAATACCCTTAGAGATAATAATAATTAACCCTTGAGATAATAATGCAGAAGCAATAGTAGAGGAATACCTTAATCTGTTGATACTTATAATTTTAAAAAATGTATTCATAAAGTGTCAAAAAAAAAACTTGTTTCCTTGAAATTTCGTCATTATATTTTATTTGATACTTTTTAAAATAACGCAATAAAGATCAAAAATGCTTCGTCACTTACCTTTTTTCTGACATTTGAACGGATTTAGAGCCAAGTTGGCTTTTGAGACTTGCCTTATTTGCCTTAACAACCAGCATCGCAATCTTTGTCCAACTACAATGGAAATTTGTGTAAGTGAACGCTTATGGCACGTTTGTTACCAAACACATTTCTATTTTTTTTTAATAGAAATTTATAATTTTTTTAAATATGATTTTTCCATAAGACTGTGCAGTTAATTTTAAAAAATGGAGCAAATCTCCTGAAGCACATCCAGCTGCCAAAAAGCTACTAATTCCCCTTACTTTGTCCTCACGCCAGTGCAAGGTTTTATTGATGACGATCGCTTTTATTGTTACGTATTATAATTATTTTAATCTAAATCGAAATATGCGTCCATTTGTCATTTCACTTTTTGTTCAAATCAAAATAATTTAAAAATTTCAAATAAATAATTTTCTACTGTCTATCCTTTTCAGGTTTGTGGGTCATGCCAAACTGACGGATAGAATTTTCGAACTCTTTGAATAAATTAACTCCGGCAAACGAGATTAACATCAAATCGGGATCACCATGTAACGATGAACCAATCCTCTTTATTTTGTTAAATATGTTTTATACAACTAATAAAAAACCATGTTGACAATGAATTAAATAAATTTTGATATTTTGTTTTCCAAAAAAGAAATGACAAACATAAATGAATATAAGGAGACAACTAAAGATATAAAAAAAAAAAACTCAAAAATCTCGCTCACCTAATACCAGCCCCTAATCAATTCTTGAAGCAAACAAATGAGCTGAGGCGCAACCCTTTCAGCCTTTCGCGTTCGTGAAGTCGCGGGTTCGGATCTCACCAGAGATTCAGTGAATAATCATTGCCGAATATTAACTGCCCAGTTAGTAAAGAGTCAACGCAATCCGGACGATTTCGATGCATGGCAATAATCAAATCAAAAAAACACAAACAAATACGGTTTCCAGAAACTGAAACGAGTAAAAAAACGGCTCCTTGATAAGCAAGCAAATTATTCAATCGGTATATGCATAAATGAGAGGGAGGGGGGGGGGAGAGAAAGATTAGAGGTTAAGTAACTTTTATTGGTTGTCGATCCGGAAACGTCAAACAGGGCATACGTGGAAACCGACCGAATCGTTCCGTTGACTCCCTAATCGGTCGCTGAATTGAAATCGGTTGAAACGATAACGGAATACAAAGCGGAACATTTTAAATATAAACTGTACCAAACAATTTCGGGAAAAAAGTAATGGGGTGCACCGATAGAGTAAAGTAACTTAAAATAGGGCCGTCCAAATCATGCACGTCGCCCGCGTGCAACTTAAAATGCTCGCGGGCAAAGCCGAGGAGATAGTCCAAAACTCAGGAGGGGAGTGGGTGTAGTTTTTCTTATGCAGTGTTGCCAGACTTTAGGGGGCGATTGCATTAAATGAGGCATTATTTCTTTTGTTACTGATATTTGCTTGTTTTTCGTCTCGCTAACATGGCGCACATTCCGAAAAATCACTGAACCAGTATTTAAACCGGAGTGGGAGAATGTTGTTTTTTTTCATTGTTCACAGATCGGATTCGAAATGCTTAATATGCTATCGTGTCCTATCGGGAAAAAAAATACAATTCTATCGGACATCGAGAAAATTGTCACATTAAAACGAAGGAAATAAAATGGTAAACTGCCTTATTTCTACAATGTCGAATTGATAATTAGCAACTCGACTTTAAGGAACTGATCAATGTAATGTGCAATAGGGGGTAAGGAAGATTACCCGCGTGCACGGGCGCTGCCCACGGACAGAAATCTTGGACAGCCCTGGAGTAAACGATACAATTTATTTCTTGAATACGATACTACGACCATTCCACTTCCAAAAAAAATTAAATAAATAAAAATAAGTTTTATGCACACAGTTACAACTTAAGTCTATGGTGCCAAGCAAATAATCATGAAATGAAATTTGGTAAACTAATGCAAGTTCAAGTAACAAATCTACAAGGAACCGAGGAGGAGAAAAGACAAAGTAGAAAACAAAAAAAAAAATGGCGGGAAAGTTAACCATCAAATAACAACGTCAAGAAACAATATAATATGTTGGATAAGCATGTGCAATTCACAATAGCACATCCCATAACTTCAGTGTGGCTAAAAGCTAGTACACACTAAAGATTTTGTTACCAAAAAGAAGGGAGAGAGGTTTGGTTTGGTTTGGTTTATTAGAATTTTTGGCGCAGACTATTAAGGCCATTTTGCGCCTTTTACACAAGTTATATCTGTACGCAGCCCAGAACAAACACAAACATATGAACCCACGGGCAGGCGGACTTGAGAACTAGAAAGCCTACACCTAGCCCTCTCAGCCACCTGGCCGGCGAAGAGAGAGAGGATTATGAAGGTTAGAAGACAATAGCTGCAATGGAGTCACAAAATTGCTCAGAAATGCTAGATATTTGCTGTCTTTAGCCACTGTATTCCACCCTTATAATCCTTTATTATTAAGAAGTCACACGACTACTATATAGGCCTTCTCTAAGTACCATATTCTGAACTCTAGCAGAATATTGGAAATCAGAAGTCTCAGTTTGTTAGAGCTAATTTATTGCTACAGGAGCAAAAGGGTATTGGATAGATAATAGTAAATGTGTTTGTAAAATAAATCTCACCATAAAATTTACATAAAAGTCTGATCAAACAATTTTGGCACCTGAAATAGACCATATCAATAAGACGACTCTGGGTGTGCCCCCTTCTCAATTTAGCACCTGTTCATTTTGAAATAACTAATTAGGCTTATAACATTCACAAATCTCCATTTCTCTAAAAGAGCCTTGCCCTCTGAACCAGGTAAAGCCTTTATCGTTCCTGTGTGAAGATGATGCAAATAATAATTAAATATTTTTAAAATTTATGGTTTAACAACTTTTGTGATATGCTCTTTATAAACTTGGGTCTTTTCTTCAACGCTTACCAAAAAAGTCTTTGTTTAAAGAACAACGCTGGTGTCATCTCAGCATAATTGGAATAGTGGATGTATGAAAATGCAGGAGTTGAGCAAAGGCAACGTTTTGGTGAATTTGCAAGGAATTCGTGTAACTCTTATGGCTTTTAATGAGATGTATGAGAATAAGCGAATGAGAAAAAAGTTAATGGCTTAAGTAATTCTCATGTATTCCTAAAGGGATCTAAAATGTCATATAGGAATGGTTATGGCAAAAGATGAGATGTATATGAAGTGTCAGAACTGGAAATAAGTAATAAAGAAAAATAACAAGGTCCAGAAAATTTAATCTGAGAATACCATGCGCACAATAGTAAGCTTTTTTCACTAAACTTTCTTTATCACCTAAACAAAAAAGAAAAAAAAAAACAAAAGTGGCCAATTTGAAGAAAGATTATTTGGATACTTAGAATAAATTTTTGTTTGGAAAACACAATATTCTTGAAAATTAATGCAAAAACACTTTGTTATATTTGAATTATAATTATGATGAAAAATAATACGGTGCAGATCAGCGTTTCTCAAACTTTAAGGATATAAAACCCCTGTTAAAAAAACTAAAATTTTATATGGCCCCCCACATAAGCACACATTTGCTACAAAATGTATATGAAGCAGCAAAAGACACAGGAATGTGTGATTTTCAACATAAAAATAATAAATAAATAAATAAAATATAAAAATGTTTTTTTATATATCTGCTTCATTTTCAACATTTCATGGACCCCGTCAGCAAAATTAATGGCCTCCAAGGGGGCCTTTGCTCATGGTTTGAGAAGCACTGTTGTAGATTATATCCCATTAATAACTTGGCTATAATAGAAAGAATCCAAACGGTTTGTGATGTATATGATATGAATAAGATGACTAAAACAATTTAGAATCATAGTTTTTTCTTTAATATCATTATCAAAACAGTTTATAAAATAGCTTCGCGTTATTTTTTTTTAATCCTTGACATCATTAATAATTTTTTAATAATTAAATTAAAAATAAAAAAAAACAATAAAAATCTGGAATATTCTAAATTTCAATCAATATTTTACACTATTTATTACATCAAAATATTTTACATAAGTATTAAATATTGGCCTACTTTAAAATTATACAACATAAGCAAATGAAACCCAATAAATTCAAAGGGCCATTCTTTGTTCTGATATGTATTAATATCTTAATCAAATTCAGTATTTTAAGCCTTTTCATGATTGTGATAAAATGCTATCAAATAAAATATATTAACTGTTACATATAATGAAAAATTCTTCAAAATAATGATGACAATATCTTTGAAAGCATTCACCCATAAATAGGCTTTTGCATCCTTAATGGATAATCTGGGGAAACATAAAAATCTTTTTTACAACTTTTTAGGGTATAATAAAATGAAATTCATTACTCTTCATGATCTCTTTACAATTCACAAAGTTTTTTTTTTTTCATATCTTTGTTTGTTTTTTGTTTTTTTTTTAATATATTTTTTTATTTTTTTTTTTTTTTTTTTTTTTCTTTTATCTTGTTAAATATATGCTTGACCATGATGGCATGAAATCAAATAATGGTTCTACTAAATAAAGTCACCTCATTTACATCACAGATCTGAACATATTCTTTTATATACAGGAATACATCATGCTCATTCTCTCATTCATAACCACAACAACAAAAAAAATAATAAATAAATAAACAGACCAGTAATAACAAGTGGCTTCTGTAAACATAGCGGATTTAAAATAAAAATCAATCTTATCCCAACATTAAAATGCTGAATTTGAAATATACATAATAACAGAATGCCAGACAAGTAAATAATTAATGCATTTTAAGATCGTATCTGGGTAAATGGAGGGATTTGGACAATTTGTTTTCACAAATTAAAAAATAATAATTAATAATATAATAATAATCATTTTTTTTTTTTCCACAAAATTTTCCACTGAAAAAGTTTAAGGCATCTGCAATGGTGTTTATTCTCTGCAGCTATTTCAAAATATTTGCCAAAATAATTGCACTGACATAGCGTAACTATAACCAGATGGAATTACTCTACAGGTTAAACCTCGTTGTAATAAAAAAAAATATTTTTTGATTACATTTACTGCACTGTACAATTTGAAAGCAGTATATAAATAATTCAATATTCCTGAAAAATTCCTGAACATTTTTTGTACTTTTAGAGAAGGCAAAAATATTAAAATGCCTCCAAATTTCCAAGTACTCTTTATATACAGTTAAAATGTAAACAATTTAAAGCTGATTGGAAGATCATATTTTTACAAAAAGAAACTTACACATTAAGCATAATAAGAAAACACAAATGAACCTTCATGATATCCACGTTATCATAAGGGTTCATCATCTTAACAGAGGAGATAAATTTATAAGATAAACTAGTAATTTCAATATACTTAATGATAAAAATTTAATTTTCCAAAATATATAAAATAAAATAAAAAATTAAAAGTCCTTTTTCTTGTTTTGACGCAAAGTTAAATGGTGGCATAATAGAAAATAGGTGTCAGTGGGCTCCATACAGGAAGTTCATGTTATGTGTTTATCTGCTGTAAAATAGTAGAAAATTAGTTCATCCACTTCCTGCAATTACCAGCTCCACATAGGCAAGGGATCTTGTGTTGATCATCTTCTATATCAAACTTGTAATCATACGTTAACTGTAAGAAAAGTCAAAAGACAATGACAATTAATGGCATAATTGAACAAACATCATTACCAAAGACAGGGAAGTTGCTATAACGGAACAGCTAGACATATAAAGCATAATGTAAGTATGTTTGTCCAGTTTTAAAATGCAACTTGAAAGTAAGTTATAAAGTTGAAATTTAGCCCACAGCTGTATAATCAACACCCCCTAAAACAAAGCCTTGACACCAACGTTCTGACGTCATTAGAAGAGGATTGTCGTCGGCAGCTCATGTAATGGAGTAAATACACGAGCTCGATTTTTAAATAGAAATCATGGAAATATTATTTTGATTTTTGTAAATAAGAATTCACAAAGTTTAATGATTAAAAAAAATAGCAATTTATTTGATTTTAGCATTATTATTTAATTTCAGCTAAACAATAAAAATTGAAATTGACATTTGTAACAATTAAAAATGATATAATTTTTAAACAATTCTAAAATTAACAGAAATTTTTATCAGAAGTTGAATTAATATAATAAACAAAATATAATTAATAATTACGATGGTTTGTATATGGCGCCATTTGCCAAATCAATCCTCTTCTGGTCACGTGAATATGACGTTGAGAACTTGGTGTCACGGCTTTATTACAGGGAGTGTTGGTATAATACTCCAACAATGATGTAAAAAAATCCAAAACTGGAGAAAAGTCACTCAAAAACCTTTCGTTTATTTGTTAATCAGGCAGTGCACTTTTGTACCGCTAGGATCTCTGCTGCACCCTATGTGCTGGTGAGCGATGCTGCTTAGTAGTTTATCATGGTCTATAGATATAAATGGTCATCGAACTCCACTGAAAAATGAAGCTAAAGTTTCTACCTCCTGATAGGGCAGGAACTCCATTGAAAAGTTCCAATTTGGCCCAACTGGACCTGCAGTGCCATTCTATCGGGACCTAGAAACTTTAGTTTCATTTTCAGTTTCAATGAAAGACTTCTATTGTAGGTCACAGTCGGCCCTGCGATCTATGTGGCACCTGGCAATCTCTTTTCTTTACCTTTTCGGAACAATGGAAAATGCCGGAAGCTTGGTGACCATGTATATCTGTAGACCATGTAGTTATGCATATATCCTTAGACTATGTCTTTGGTCCAGCATGTCAGCGAATACTTTGTCTTGCACTGTGCACATTTCAGTGCTTCTCTCCATTGCTTCTTAATAAAGGGTGTTTCCAATAAGTCTAACCAGTCGACAACAGGTCACATGACATCTTTGGATCAGCTGCCAACCAAGCGATTATGTGAGTGTGCTTTTAGACAGGCAATGGTGATTATTTGAAATCGAAACTACGTCATTAGAACTTAGAGATTATGATTACTATTAAAAACATTGTTTATTATCAAAATGTTCATAATTCTTTCTTATCTCCTGCTTGATCGCTTTCATTCTTCTCATTCGATAGGTCGCACACAATGAGCGAAACAGTCATTAATTTTGGACAGGATTTTTGCAACCAGCTCGTGTTTAGCATTGTTCTTCTTTTTAACGTTGCCCATTTTATTGATTAGGCTGCTGAATTTCAGTCAACTTAATCTGAATGTGCAACAAAGCGCACTGGTCCTGCTAGTGATCTATATTTTTTAAAAGAAACTTTTTCCATTTCAAATACAATCTGTGCATGCAATAGAGCAGTGTAGTATTAGAAGAGAGTTTATCACAAAATCCTTACCCCCCCCCCCCCCCAAACAAATCCTGTTAACATCACATAATAAAACAATACAGTTTAAACCCCTCTCCCAAACCCCAAGAGAAAATCCTGAGTGTCGCTCTTATTCAATATAAGTAATCTTGAGTGACCAATTTATCTTCACTCCCTCTAGTACAAGTTCTACTCAAATTCACTGGGGCATGGACCCCACGATAGAGCAACAAAAAAGAAGGCAACTCTCGCTCTTGCACTTTGATAAGGGCTTTCTTAGAGAATTACTTTTATAGTCTACAAATCAGATCTTGAGCCCTGACCTACAGTCAAGTGCAAATTGATAAGGCCAGGTGCTAATCTGCTATATTGAACACTTAAAAAAAACTGTTTAATTTCAACTATTTACTTGTAACGACAGTAACAAAAATAAATTTAGCTGTCATAGTTACCTCCTCTCCACGAGATATTCGCCTGTTAGCAAATATTATTATACGATTGTCTCGATCGATTTGCACAACTTCTGCTACACAATTTGGATTGCAAGAATGGTTTATATAACGAGCCAATCCGCCGCATAAAGTAGCATCTATGACTCGACCATCATCTAAGCGAAACATATAAATTCCTCGGTTCTAAGCAAATAAAAAAATATGTAAATTTAAATTATAATTTGCGCAAAGCACTATTAGAATTTAATGTTTATTTTGTATTAAGGGGCGTTTATAAATCATGTGGTCATTTTTTTTTGTGCAAGTGTGTATGTGTATGCAGGGGGGGGGGGTATCTAATTTCTCTGACCACATAATTTTTAGGAGGGGTCAAAATAACCACCAATGATCACAGAGGGGTAGAGGGTAAAAAAAGATGAAAAAAAGTGACCATGTGATTTATGAATGGCCCTTAGTGAGAGTACTTAAAAATTCTATATTAATTTTAAAGAAATTAATTTTACATTAATAACCTTTAACACTGCAGTATTAAAAATTCATTATAACAAAGAATAAACAATTGTTTTTTTAAACCATGTGTTAGCTTCAGGAAGACCACTTGAATATCTACCTCCTTCACTAATGGAAATGGCCAGTCATGCCTATGCAATGCTCCATTTACAATTTCCACGAATTAAATCAGAAGAAGTAGTTCTCAAGTGATATGCTATTAATTGTTACATTATTCGCACTACAATTCTTGATCAACATCATTCTACACACGTTCAAAGTGAAACATGTTCAAGCCTTATCGAGAACTCCACTGCAAAATTTTGATCATAATCAGGGATAAAATTTTTGCCATCAGAAAAAAAAAAAAAAAGTTTCAAATAAATCCAATATAATTTTTGACACAGAATCCAAATATAAAATAAAAAGTGGGGGTTCCCATTTGAAATTTCAAAGTTGACCCCCACCTAACTCCCATAGCCTTAGTTAACATGTCAGTGAAAAAGGTTCTTTGTCTACGACGTACAATACAAAAAATTCCTAAGTTTATGTGGAAAAATGTCTAAATTCAATTACTTAAATTCTACATATATACACTACCCTATCAAAAGTCATGGGACACCATCACTTTAAAAGAAACACTCAAAGATATACATATTTCAGTATCTTGTTGGTCCACCTTTTGCTGCTATCACAGCTTTTACTCTCTTTTACTGTCCACAAGTTTTTGATATGTTTCGACAGGTAATTTTCACCATTCTGCCATAAGTGTCTTGGACAGTTCGGTCACGGATTTTGGGCGTTCCGCACATGCGCACAATCGACGTTCCAACACGTCCCACGGAGGTTCGATGGGATTCAGATCGGGGCCACTGATCCAGAGTCCAATGTCGTCGCTCTTTGCACCATTGCAATCTCCTCGCTGCGTTGCTGGTGCTGATGTGAGGAATGTGAGCTGCTGCTCTGCCATAAAAACCCATTGCATGCAGTTCCCTGCGAAGAGTCAGGGTGCTCACAGTTGTTCCCGTCGACTCTATGAACGATCTTGTCAGTCCATCAAGCGATGTGTGACGGTTTGCAGTGACCACTTTAGGAAGAGCCCTTTGGTCTCTGGCCGACAGGATCTTGGGTCTTCCAGTCCTAGGCGGAACATTTGTGGTGCCTTTCTCTTTCCAGGGTTCGCGCTTACTCACAATTTACGCATCAAATGGGCATATTTGCTAAAAATTGACTCGTGAATTTTTGATCCACGAGTCAAAATTGACTTGTTAAATTTTGAATATCATCGGCCCATATCCTTTTCTCCACGTTTTAGCCGAACTTCATTTTGTTATAAGCGATTTTGTTTAAATTTCTAATTAACTATAGCAGCAACTATAGAGATTGTGAATGCAAGTAAAAATATAGAATTTAAAAAGCATTTAAAATTTGACTTGCAGTTTTCAGGCTTGGGAGTCAAATTGACTCGTAAATATTTTGTGTCCTAGCGCGAACCTTGTTTTTCCATGCCCGGATGACGTTGTGAACGGTCAATTTCAGGATGTTTAGGAGAGTTGACGTCTCTCTAACAGTTTTGCCTGCGAGATGGCACCCAACAATTGTACCTCTTTGGAAGTCTGAAAGCTCTTTTCTTTGAGACATTCTTACAACATTCACGCAAGCATCATCTCATAATAGCATACTCTCTGTTATGTAGTGCTGGGAAGAATGCCAACAGTGGAATTGCAAAGAATGTCCCATTTTCATGCAAATCAGGGTTGTCCCATGCCTTTTGATAGGTTAGTGTATCTTGAGATCACCAGTTTCCTTGTCAGATTCATTTATTTTTCTCCTTACCGAGATTTATGTCTTTAAATTACAAATTTTTTTATTAACTTTATCCAATCTTCCAAGCTACCTCTGTCACAAAGTAATAGAGACAAATGGAGTTCTACTAAAAACTATGTCTTAATCTCTTACTAACAGACAGACTGTTCTTCATTGGTTTTGAATTGCTGATAAATATCTGAACATTTAAAACCATACCTGCGCCTCGTACATTCTTTCTCTCGTCTCTGCTACTTCATTACGAATCAACTGCCCTATGTATTCAATGACCATAGTGTGTTTTTCTAAGTCACGTGCTGCATATAAACCCAGCCCCTGTCAAGAAGGAAAAAAAAAAAAAAAAAAAAAAAAAACAAGTTAAAAACTTAAAATTTCTTTATATAATTAGGAGCAAAAGATTATGACTAATTAGCATTCATACAACATCTAAACTGAAAAATATATGAAGTAATTTATAAATTTTATAATTTAAATATGTACTGTTGAACTTCGATATCTCAAATTTCACAGGAACAGTAAAAAATTTGAGATAAAGAGGTTTCGAGATATGGAGGGTTACTTTTAAATCAAGATTTTTAGATTATTAAAGGTACTGTAATAAATGGCCTGTGTATAAAGTACGCCGCATACAAGTGGACCCACTAGCATCAGAAATGCACAAACCGTGCACGTTCAATCATCCTGTACACAACCGAGACTTGCAAGTGAATTGCCTAACCTAACGGGAGTAATGTCAAATTTTTTCGTTTTCATAAGAAAAATTTCTCCTTTTGAAAGAAAACGTAATTCTAATGTATTTAAATGCTTCGCATTTCTCTGGTACACGAAGTCAAAATTCGACATAGCGACATTTTCCGAGAAAATTTTTCGAGATAACGAGGGAAAATTACATTCAATTAATACTGAAAATGCAGGAAAATAAAATTTTTTTGAGATATCAAGGTTCAACTGTATACAGGGTGATTCAGAAAGCTAGGTCAAGAATGAAATACCATGTACAGTTTGTGGCGGGGAACAAAATTTTTCCTATCAGAAATGCATACTTAAAGCCAGTTTCCATTTAGCATCGGTTTGGCGTAGGTTAGGCGTCTGCGTCTTTTTTATGGAACTTTTGAAAAATGCATTCGTTTTCCAATTAGCGTCTGTTAAGCGTCGGTCCGGCGCTGGTCACGCGTCGTTTCAAGATCTGGCATGGCTAGATTTTTAGGCGTCTTTTTGATCTAGCCAATCAGGTGCGATCTACTTCGCTATGGATTCTGGGTAGTTGTCTTCGCCGATTCAGATGGAGAATCATGGCTGCCGTAGCTGCTGTTTGCCGACACGGGTTCTCGCGACTTTTCTCTCGTGAATTTATTAATAAACAGGTTATAAAAATTTGGTGAATCATTTATTTATTAAGTAAAAATGATATAGTAATAAATTCAAAGCGTGAACTTGACCGAGTGGTTGATATCTTCTTTTTCCATCACCTTGAGAGAGCGACAATTGTTTGTAGCGACTCGACCAATCAGATCAGACCAGATTCAGGATAACGGTTGAAAGTCGCTAAATGGAAAACGACCGCGCTCGCATGCTAATCAGGGTGCGTCTCACAGGCGACGATTGCAAAAAAGGACGCCGAAGCAAAAAGGACGCCGCACATGACGAGACGCTGAACCGACGCTAAATGGAAACCAGCCTTTACAGAGATAATGCAACTTGACATTACAGTAGGTATTCAAAATGCCGTTTGATAGACCTCGTAGGCAACCTGTGTCTCGAAGTTGTTGGTCTAGTGTTTGAAACACCCGGCGATGTGGGTGATCACGGTCTGGAAAACGCTGTTGGTAAATCCTTTCCGCTTCAGTAGCATTACCCTGTGCCTGGCCGTAGACGAGATGCATGTCTGCCAGCTCTGCATTAGTCAAGCGATCCATTTGTACATCAATGGAGTTACATGTTTCATTTCCTCTCTTTTATAGGAGAGAACACGAACAATTTACATGTTTAGATCCTAATTTACCATTGCCGTCCGGGTAACGCACATCCATTCCTACCTCGTACAAGTTGCATTATCTCTGTAAGGATGCATTTCCGGACCCATGTTTTTAGGAAAAATATTGTTCCCTGCTACAAACTATACATGGTATTTCATTCTTGACCTACCTTTCTGAATCACCCTGTATATATTAAAAAAAACCAATTACAATAATCAGAATTGAAAGGTGAAGTCTGGTCTGACAAGAGACATTTGAAAACAAGTCTGAAGACGCAAATCTAGTATAAAGGTGGGGCAAATACAGTCGAAGCCTGTTAATGTGTCTTTTGACTGTATTTGCCCCACCTATATCCTTGATTTGGTGTTTTTACTTTTGTCCATCCCCTTGAAAGTTATTACCATGTAAATGGATAATACGTGTTTTTTGCTAGGTCCCTTCAAACGCTTATTAACAGGGTTCGACTGTAGTATACTAAAGACCTTCTCACTCTAACTTGACACTGTTGAGTCATGTATTATCATGTAGGGCCATGACATGTAAAGTAACCAATCAACGGAAGTGTTCCTTTCATTCTCTCTTCTGCTATAAGAGGAGAAGCATATCAAGTGATAGCTGCTGCTACGATCCTGTAAGCTGCATTTTAGTGGTAGCTACCGCATGCATGAATATGGTCCAGTCAGGCTCATTTATGCATAATGCAAACAATATTGTCAAATTAGAGTGAAAAAGAGCTTAGAGAGCAGTGGGAAGGGGAAAAAAAACACACACACAAACGCCTAACATTCATTTATAAATAGATATGTGAACACTTGTCTTCATATCCCAAGATCAATTTATAATATCTTTAAGCTAATGAGATTGTTTTCATGCAGACAGTTTAAACTTGAACACACAGCTATGGAATTTTATCAAGGAAGGGGGAAAAAACTTAAAGAGAAATGAGCATTATTTCATAACTCATTTCTCTGTGTGATTTGAAGTTGTTCCATTTTTTACAGCGCCTTCAAAACGAAGAACGCTACACTCTGTCCAAGGAGAGAAAAACTAGGTCCTTCCTGATATCTGTTAAACCCATTCACTGGTATTCTCCGGCATCATCTAATAATGCTATTCAAAGGAGGGGGGACAATGCTTTATTTCAAATGCTTTACAAACTTCCAGAAGCAGTTGCTCGAATGATCCTAAATCGCACTGATTGGCTAATTTTATCGATGAGTTTTCCAATCTTGACTTATTTTTCTTTCTTTGTAAACGTGTACGGCCCTTTTTTTCTCTCAAAGGATAACCTTTTCTGGATATGCTGAGTCTTTCATTAATGACATGGCAGTGCCAATAATGCCATTCTTCAACCTGATGGCACGTCATCATATTGGTCTGCACATCTCAGAGATTACCTCGATAAAAATCTTCCAACAAGGTGGATTGGATAGACTACGGATAACATATGCCGCCGATACATTGGCCACCCAGGAAAAAAAAGAGGAGTTTTCAGGTTCTTTAAGAAACAAGATAACAATATAAACAAGTTGCTTTTTTCAATGTTCTTTGTACAAATCTTCCTCAAGACTTTGCACTTTGCTTTAAATTCTCCCTCCCCGTACTCTGCCATCATCCATCATGTAATAACCAAACTTATTTTCTTACCTGTATTCGAGACCGAGCCAAATACACATTATTTCTCCATTCTGTTTTCATCCGACGATACTGGGACGATTTTGAATGCACAAACTGCTTAGTATAAGGACACGCAACCTCTAAACCGGTTATTGTTGTCTGAAATGATGATCGGGATGAGCTGCTTGTATGCAGCGTATGTGGTCTGGAATTACATAAAGAAAGTAAAACACTCACATATACACAAGTAATATGAAAAATGAAATTTTCTTTGAAGAAAAGCAAAAAGCAGCTTACACAATATTTAAATTTGCATTATACACAATCATATAGAGTACAAAAATTTTAGAACAAAATCATACTTTTTAAAATGTGTGCGAAGTTTTGGTTCTGATCGAGCACAGCCAGTAGGATTGATAGCTAGAGGAAGTTCTAACAATGGTGATCGTCCATATTTGAAATTGTAGTCACTTAAAGTTTCTATTCCAGGTAACTAAATTAAAAAAAAAAAAAGTTTTACCTTTTAATTACAGAACATTAGATGATTACATTTATACAGAAAACGGATAAGTTTCAATTTTAACATCAATGAATTTCCAGAAGTGTTTTACAAGTATCAACTGTAAAAAAATGCCCAATTCAAGAGGTTTACATCTATCATAAAGTGAAGTTAATTCAGATGAATTCATACATTTGCACATCCAAATCAAAATATACATACATTTCTCAAGCATCCAAAGAGTATAGTTTTTACAGGGTACAGCATAATAATGAAGACAAAATCATACTACAGGGTGAGCCAAAAGAGGTGCAACCCATAAAAGAGAAAAATTTTCGGAACGTATTATTATTGCTTTTAAAAGCAATGCAGACACATAGATGGCAGCACAGGAACGTTAGCAATGACAAAGAATTTTAGTTACGTGTTGTGTCGCGATTTTAGTTTCGCAGAAGCTGTTATTGTATTGTGTGGTGATGATGTTTTTTTCCCAAAAGCAGAGAATTTTTATAATTGAGCGATATTTTGCAACAAATTCTTATAAAGCTGTTAGTGAAGATTTTAAAAGGAAATTTCGTAATGTTTCCGCACCGAATAAATCAACAATATGTCGTTTAGTCCGTCGTTTTCGCGAAAATGGAACAGTTGCTGACAGGAAGAAAAGTGGCCGCCCTTCGGTTATGGATGATCGGAAAACGGAAGAAATGAGAGAAATTATCACGAAATCGCCTTCAAAAAGTGTGAGAAAGTTGGCTTCACAAATGGAGTTGTCGTACGGGACTGCTCGCAGAACATTGAAAAAATTGAACTTTTACCCTTATCGGGTTCGTGTTGTACAGGAATTGAAATCGCCAGATAAATGTAAACGATTACGATATTGCCGATGGCTGAGGTCTTTCATTAATGGAAACGGAATTCGAAAACTGGATTATGTGTTCTTTTCTGATGATGCCTGGGTTCATTTGTCCGGATACGTGAATAGCCAGAACACAAGATACTGGTCCATTGACAATCCACACGTTTTTCTTGAAAAGCTATTGCATTCCCTGAAAATTGGTGTGCGGTGTGCAATTTCATGCCGACGAATAGTGGGACCGATCTTTTTCGACAGAACTGTTGATAGCGATGTGTACATAGCCATCATTAATCAATTTGTTGCACTATTGAACGGAGATGAACGTTTCTGCTTTCTGCAACATGATGGAGCAACATGCCATACATCCAACGCCACCATGGAATATCTGGGTGACTTTTTCGGGGATCGCCTTATTTCGCGTGGATTGTGGCCTCCCAGATCTCCAGACCTTTCACCGCCAGATTTTTTCTTGTGGGGACGCCTTAAATCAGCAGTCTACAAGAACAATCCCAAATCACTTGATGAACTGAAGAAAAACATTCATTCAGAGGTTCAAAAACTCAGTTCCCGAACACTTCGCCAGATATCCACAAACGTGGTAAAAAGAATGCGTGCTTGTATTCGAGAAAAAGGTTCTCATTTTGAACATATATTACGACGTTGTTCTGTAAGTGTTGTTTTTTTATACAGTTATGTTCAACAATTGAAATACATATCATTTCAGCCTACATTTCTTTGTATTATTTGAGAAATAATTTTTTATTCGATGGGTTGCACCTCTTTTGACTCACTCTGTATCATTGGAACAAGCAATTTCATAGGAACAACAATAAATAATGTTAATGGTAACAGAAATATAAGACAGCCAAAGCTGTGGACACTAGGATAATACCAAAAGAAAAAAAAAATAAAAGAAACCACTACTCCATATTTAATTTCTTCTTTTGGCGTTAATGTTAATGGTATTTCATAATATCAGTCAGTGTTTTAAATTTCAAAATGGCCTCCCTCAGCATCGATAGAGAGCCTCAGATATTTCTTGAAATTTTCGGCTATGGATAGCAATATCTTCAGTGAATTGGCACAGCAATTGCTTCAATAACTCCTAAACTTTTGTGGGCTTAATAGATCCTGGCCTCCTGAATGGGTTATGATCTGGGGGATAAGATAGGCATTCTTGGGATATGATGAAATCTGGAAAACCTTCCACCATTCCTGCGTTGTTTTATATGCACAAAAGTCTAGGTCAACCTTGAACAACCCTTGTATATTGATTTAAATTGATGATATTTAAATAGCAGCATCATAAAATTGATATTAAATTTTGTAATTAATAAAAAAAATAAGAGTATACATATGTTAAAAAAAATTTTTTTTTTGCTCAAGCGAAGATTTAAGATTCAAAAATTCTGCTCATGAGATAAGCAGAGGAAATCCAAGTTGGTCATAGATAGAAATGCTCTCAAAAATGTTTCCAGCTTGGATAAACATGTTGATAAATACACATGTTGTTAGACACCACTTGCGAGGTCTGTTTAAAAGTAATGAGAACGCATGCACACTATGAAATCTGTCAACTCAGGTGGTAGTTAGACAAACATCTGCTCGACCTTCAATGTAATTTTCAACTCCCTACTGTCACTACGTTATTGATACGAAACATTTGCACAAAGAGTGTTTCTTTAGTGTGCCACGGAAATGTGTCCTCAAAATTGAAAATCTACTGTGAAGTTCTCACGAGACTGAGGAAAAGAGTTATTTGAGTGAGACCAAGCGTTGCTGAAATTTGAATGCTGCATCACAACAATGCACCTTTATCAGTACTCTCTATCATACAATTTCTGGCCCAAAAAGGCATTTCAGTGGTACCTCAGTCTTCCTACTCCTGTGATATTGTGCCATCTGACTTTTTCCTCTTTCCTCTTACCTCAAAGAACAACATTTTGCCTTATTTCCACAAAGCCGTGATTCAGAAGGCCATGACGGACGAACTGAAAGTGCTCACACCTCATAATTTCCAGCACTGCTGTGATGAGTGGGAGCAACATCTCCGTCACTGTGGCCTCTCAAGGGAACTATTTTGAAGGTGATTAGGTTCATTTGTAAATAAGAATTAAAGAGTTTTACTGGAACAGTCTCATTACTTTTTAAACAGACCTCATAGATGATAATTTCCTACAGCACTGAATTGATAATAATTTCCCTGGCCTGCAAGATCTCCAAATCTTACTCCCCTCAGTTTTTTTTATGGTGACATGTCAAGAATTTTTTTTTTTTTTTTTTTCGTAATCAGCCAACCACTGAAGAAGACAAGGGTAGCATATAAAAGATACCTGTGTGAATATCCCACTAAATGTTCGTTTGGAGTGCATATAATACTTTTAGCGTCGATTCCAAATGGGGGTACGTTTGAACATCTTATGTAATAATTTCTTTATTAATTTTACAAGGCCGATCAGGTGGCCGAGAGGGCTAGGGCATAGGTTTTCTAGTTCTCAAGTCCGCCTGGTTGTGGGTTCAATTCCCGCCGTGAGCACGGATGTTTGTGTTTGTCCCGGGCTGCGTATAGATATAACTTGCATAAAAGGCGCAAAATGACTTTAGTAATGGACGCCAAAATTTCTAATAAACCAACCAACCTAATTTTACAAGAAAATAAACCTTATTTTGGAGTACTTCTTATCCAGAAGAAAAATATCAGATTCTGCAATAAAGGATGTATTTTGTCATTTAAAAAACTCAGAGTTGACCTTCAAAAGATCTTGAAAACTGTCGTCTTCAAAGAGTGAATATGTTTGTCTGACTGCCTCCTTCGAAATGCTGCAACTTTTGTCTGAAACATTTGTCTTTAGCATTTGCATTACTTAAAAAGGGACACATTGTATTTTAGTTACGGAGACATTTAAAAGCTTTTATTTTGAAGGAAAGCAGATCAGCTGGAATTATTATAAGAGTTCATGAAGGAAGACCAGAGATCATCATGGCCGATGTTTCAATGCTTTAGAGGAATTTCAGAAAGAGATCACATACATGTATGCCCTTATTCTATAAATTTAAGAAAGAAACCAGTAACGCAAACCCTTACCGACTCCAAAACACGTAACACGGATGGTTCTGTTAATCCAAATAAATCTTCTCCTGTAATGAAAGCTGAAAATACTTTAATAGTTTTTGCATCTTTTCTCATTTTTTCAATGGGTTCCAAGACTTGCTGCCACACTCCTAACAAATAAATAGAAAATGAAATATATTATTCTTTGATAATAATAAATGGGAAATATAATAAAAATAAAAAAAAATTAACATCAAAATAAATCAATGTGCACATTAATAATTTTAACGTAGGCAATATCTTATTGTGCCTATTTTATAAAATAAAACTTTATCCCAGGTAGATAAAACATATCATATCTGTTACTATCTGAATTTTCATATTTCAGTATTTATTGAGGATATTGGGAGAGAAGGTCCTAGTGTATTAAGAATGGTGTCCAAAAAGTCTGGTAACATGGCAGATATCTCAAAGCTGCCAAGTAGGCGAGATCTCATGAGTGTTATTTATAGGTAAT
>JAHWFO010111979.1:410402-426478 GCA_023313115.1 Rhysida immarginata | reverse complement strand
AAATAAATAAATAAATAAATAAATAAATAAATAAATAAATAAATAAAAAACAAAGAAACAAACATATGATGATATAAAGGTTGCAATCAACTATTATGTTAATAGGAGATTTTTACCATTTTTTAAAATGAAATTGTACATAGCAACAATCATAAAAACATTATGAAATGGGTTTCCACTATGATTTCCAATTACGTACATGCACTATGAGTAAATGGCAGCCAAGCTTGGAGAAGTTGTGAAAGAAAAGAAAAAATTAGGAGTTTCATTCACCCAGAATTCTCCACACCCATCTGTCCATCAAACTGCAGATAGTGCAGCACGAGTCATCATTATGTTGCACCACCTCTTTAACACTCTGTATTCCATCAGTCAATAGCACGGCCTACCAGGTTGTGGTTGTACAGTTGTAGCCCTTAAATGTCTCTACTCAACATTCAGATCACCTACACTGAAACAGGATGCATGTAATATCACTGAAATTTCACAAATAGATTTCCCACAATGATAACATCCAATTACTGTACTTCATAATGTTCAAAGTCGTTTTCCTTCCATGTTACCATTACAGCTCTGCTATGACAGATGGGGCTCTGCATCCTTTTATATCTGCATGAGGTTAGAGCTACCAGACCGTCCTGGTTACCCGAACATGTTAACAGGTTTTTAGACTTTGTCCCTGTTCCATCCCAGTGTGTAAATAGTATATATACAAATACAGTAAGAAAATAAAGTATTCCATTGAATCTCTTTTATTCCGCACTTTACAATATCAGTGATGTGTATCTTGTACCGGCAAAAAATGTCCCAGTCACATTTAACTTATATCTGGTAGCCCTACATGACATACATGGCAGAATCCACTAATTCGGGTTATTTCTGGATACTTTGGATTATATAGTGTATATTATTATATTGAACTCTTTACTTCAATCTGTTTCTTCATTAGAGCTTTACTGATCTCAAAACTAGCGTACTGAACACAGCACATTATGTGATCTTTGGTTCTTTGTGTATTGCATTTCTTTGTAGTGGAAAAACTCATCAACCAAGCATCTATTTTATGTTTATTAGTATGGGGAACAAGCTCCTGTAGTCTGTTTTAGTATAAGGATACATTCTCTTTCTTAAATATAATTAATGATTAAAAATTTTGTAAGGCGTTTTGATAACATTTTGCGATACAGGAAAGGCCGAAACTAGGCCTCCCCTTTGTTTATAAAAGTGTTTACCAAATTTAAAGTAACAGTGTTATAGGATAATTCTTAATATTCAGTCACTGCAGAGAGAAAGGCCACTTTATTAGGCAGCAAAGTGAACAGCTTCAAATAGGCCAGACAACAGAAGGCAACAACACTTGAAACGCCAAGCAATTACTAAAATAACGGACCAGATTTCAAGACAGTGAGAATCTGTATGTTAGTACTGAATCTAATACTGTATCAATTTTTCGGCTGTTAGCAGATACAGTGATGAAAGCATATGTTATTTGTTACATCCTTGTTTTTGCTCCTTTGAACAACTGGTTTCATAAGGTAAGAACCAGTTTCAGTTTTTGCTCACTGATTTCTGTTACTTTAGAGCTTTCAAACAGATTACTTTAGGGACTTTTGTGTTTATTCAAGAAATGCTTTATTAGCCAATATTGTTATTGTTTTTTAAGGATTTAACCACAAAATAAAAAACACAAAAAAGCAATATACCAAATTGAGCACACAATAATATCATAAATTTCTCCAAACTGGTAAAATCCCTTACAGCTACATATTAATACATGCAGTGGTGTGCTAGAAGCCGGCTCGCACCGGCTCGCTCGAGATTTTTCGTGCCGCTTATTTAATTTTGTAATATTTTGCGAGCCGTTTGTTGAATTCCAAAGACATGAAAAAATTACAAATAATTTTATTTTTTATACATTAATTCATGTGTTAGGTTCAACTGAGTAGTTGTGGAGCCGGTTAAAAATTTGCCAGCACACCACTGAATACATGTAATAACTGTTTAACAGAAAACTATAATCAAGATGAAAAAAATCATACTGTACCTTACTTACTTCCTCTTCAGATGGATGTTTATATTTTTTTGGTGGTACTAACATTATATTCCAATACTTCCACCTTAACCCTCGCCATTTTTTAATAGCAGGTTCCTTTTTCAAGATAAAGAAAAAAAAAAAAAAAGAAAGGAAACAGACGAATGAAATAACATATTTAATGTCTTAGTGCATTTTCAAAAATACTATTAAAATTATTTTTAAAAGTGTCTAGCCTAATCTAACTTCTCCTCACACAAATACTTCTTATGGTTTTTCATCAAAATGAAAGACCTAGGTACATATTTGACATTATCACTGATTACTCTTCCATTTTTTTCTACTGGCAAGATGACTTCTTGTTAGCTTTCTTTTGCTCCTACTGGCCCAATTTTGTGTTTATAAATCATTCTCTTTATCTCTTCAGCTTAGCCAAGGGAACAATTCTTACCATGTAGCCTCCCACGACCCCTCTTCCCTTTTTAGCTTATATAATTTTTGGTTTTAAGTTTTCCATATTTTCTTAGGCCACTGTGGATGAAGGGTTAGTCTATGAAATACATTGTGCATTCAAAAAATCCTGGGGATACCACAAAAAAAAAAAATCGAGAATATTCTCCCCTAGACTTTCTCATATTCAAACGGTGCACAATAGAGCAAAAATTATTGAAATAAGGTTCCCTTGAAATGGGCTAACTTACAAAATGAATCAGATTTACTTCCAATTGGGCTACGGTTGCAGAGATACGACTTCTTTTTGGGCATTTTAATTAACCAAAAATTAACATTGTCTTAATTGTTAAAAGGAATGGGGAAGTTTAATTGTTTACTTTTGTTGCATCACTTGTTTCACTTCAAGCAAAAGATGGATGTTAAGTAGATGTTCAGTAAAGTACCCCTTCTGCTTGTGCAATTCGGCTAAAATTTGTCTTTTATCATTATAAAGCCCTGTACTACATTTTATTTGTGTACTCTTATTTAAAGCTTGGTTATACAGTCGAACCTTGATATCTCGAATCTCGATATCTCAAAACCTCTTTATCTCGAAAAAAATTTTATTTCCCCGCATTTTCACTTTTAATTCAATGTAATTTTCCCTCATTATCTCAAAATATTTTCTCGGAAAACCACGCTACGTTGAATTTTGACGTCGTGTGCCAGAGAAATGCAAAGCATTTAAATTCGTCAGAGAGTTTCATTATGAGAAATTTTTAGTACCAAAACAAAAAAAATTTGAAAAAAATTCACGAAAAAAAATTTTGATCTCCTTGGCAAGTCTCTGGTGTGTACGAGATGTTTGAGCATGTGCATTTATGTTGCTAAAAGTGCCACTTGTACGTAGCATACCATTTTATCTCATATTGTTCTCTGTACTCTAACAGTACCTTTATTAACCTAAAAATTTTTATTTAAAAGTAACACTGCACATATCAAAACTCTTTATCTCCTGTTCCTGTGAAATGTGAGATATCGAGGTTCAACTGTAAAGAAAATCAATTGTGTGTTTATGTAAAGCACCACTTACGATGGAGATACTTGGCCCTAAAGGTGATACAGATCTACAATTTGAAGTAAGGACCAGACACCAAATTTCATCCATCTAGCTCGTGTTTTTGAGTTATGGTGTTCACACACATAAGGGGCAGATACACAGAAATAATTCCAAAAATCTTAATTGGACGAGGTCAAATTTTTTGACGATTACGAGAAAGTAAAAAGAAAACAAACAAAATAACTAAAACATGAGAAAAAAGAATTTTATTATATTAATTTTCTACACAGGCTCTCAAAGGCCCCTTGAAAGTCTAATGAAGAAATTCCATGCTCCCCTTTTAATGCAGATTTAAGCTTGGAGAAGAGAATGAAGCCTGCGAGAGCCAGAACAGGCGAGTACGAAGGGTGTTCGATGGCTATCTCTTTTTTCGCGGACAAGAATTGACGAATGCACTGGCATATGGTTTTATAGGAGACACTCACAGACTCCCACAGTTCCCTTGTACTCGGCGAGCCCTGTTCAAAAAGCTGCTCTTTATGGAAGGCTCCAGTGATTGTCTTTATGAAAGCTGGCACGAGAGTGATCTTGACAGTGTAAACAAAAACAAAAATTTCACAGCATCAATACTAACTGTGTACTACTCGAAAAGCTACAAAACAATTGCAGGCTGTCAATAAGACCATTCTAATTCCATAGTTCCCCTAAAGATAGCATCACCAGTAGAAAAAAAAAAAAATCAGTCCCAGAACTTTTTGAATGCACTGTGCATTATCTGGTATTTCTTTTCTGATATGTCTTCGTGGATTAGAGGTTCTCACTTTCTTTATAGTATGTTCCAAGGTCTGTGTATATAAGGTCTCGCCGAAACTTTTCTAAAACTCGTCCGAGTCTGCGCATGATGTCATTGCAACCGAGAAAACCATTCACTAGCTTGTCTAAAGGGTGCTTAATATATCCATCAGATGAATTACTCATTCTGATGAGGCGTATAGGAATCTTAAAATGGAATTTATGGCTAGGAATGAGTACACACACGCTTTAATAGTAAACAATAAAATATGTTATTAATGACAGTAAAAGAAACTAGAACGAAAACGTATTCTATGGTTAAACATGGTAGAAGCTAAAATTATACGCTACCAAAAGAAAATATGAATTCAAGAACTGACAGTGTAGTGCACAAGTATTAGTACAAAAATGAATAAATTACGCAATGGAATGGTAGTACAGCCACGGCGACTCGCTAAGCACAGTTAACAGCCTAGACGCACGGTTCTGCAGATAAAACATTCAGGTATGGAGAAAGACAGCAGAGATTGTACCGTCTGAACGAAATAGGCTTCGTGGCCAAGCCAAAACATGGAGAGACTGCAAACAAACGAGCGACGGATCGAAATCAACATTGACACCCATGAAACATGGGGACCGCGTCGACAAACTCGTAATTGCAATTGCGGAGGTACTATCTTAAGGCTGAAGCAATAAGAAAGAAACAATAGCAAAGTGAGTGGCCATCGTGGGCTGCACAATGGAGAAGAGAAATGGAGAAAAGTGGTCGCAAGACCAATGGAGAGAGAAGATGGCGAGAGAATATACTATGCAATTAAAAAAATAGAACACTGATTGTGCAACAATCAGACAGTACAACATCTCGCGACCGAGTTAATTAATTGCAACGGAAATCGCTGCGCGAGACCAAGAACACGCATCACGTGCGTTCGAAAAAAATAATTTGTGACAACAATGGTCCACGCGCTACAACAATGAATTGCTTAAAAACTAATTACAAACTATGAATAAAAAAATAACATTTTAAATGATAAAAAAATATTTATTTATGATTTATTCTTTAAGAATTTACGCCTTAGGAAAGATAGTCCCAGCCGGCGAACTAGGTAACTGCTCTAACCAAGCCCTAAGATCATGCAAATAGCGGTTCGCTTTCGTGGCCGCAGTGGCGCAATTGGTTAGCGCATTGGCGGTCCGAGCCAAAGGTTCCTGGTTCGAATCCGGGCTGCGGAATTTTCTTTCCTATTTTTCATCATTATAAATTTAATATTCTAAACTGGTTTAGTTTTCCTTCTCTAATAAATAATTAGGTCTTAACAAAAATGACAGTACTAACACGCACGCACCCAAGTGTCTACAATCTAACGATGGCAATGACGTCATATCACGTGATTGGGACCTGCGCATGGCGAGACCTTGTTACAC
Organism: Rhysida immarginata; assembly: GCA_023313115.1. Lineage (NCBI taxonomy): Eukaryota > Metazoa > Arthropoda > Chilopoda > Scolopendromorpha > Scolopendridae > Rhysida > Rhysida immarginata. The sequence goes on along the minus strand of JAHWFO010111979.1, from coordinate 420,737 downwards.
AGACCTTGGTATGTTCCATTACAAAGTTCGAATTATTTTGATAAATACGTTTGTTTATTTTTCAACATCGTGGGTGAGCATAATCTAAGTTAGCATTTCAAAAAATTGGCTTGAATACTCTTAAAGCAATGGAATTTATTTTGGCAAAGGGGAAAAAAATAAATCAAAAAGTTTCCAAAAAAAAAAACCCCCAAAAAAATAGCTCAACAACAGGTCTCGATGTTTCTGTTAGATGCTGCGGATGTGAATTCAATTTAAATTTCATTGTAGAAGAGAAGGACAATTCACGGAGAATGAAATGTTTTCACGGAGAACTTGAATGAATACATGAGAACATGAAACGGCAATCATTAGTACACGTAAGTTAAAAAGTAGGCAATTAAAAATTAAATTTAATTCTTTACAAATATGATATCAAAATGTATGTTTTTCAAACCTGAGCTGATGGTTCCTCTGAACTTGAATGCTTTTTTGGTTTAGTGACAGCTACCTTAGGTTCCTCTAAAATTTTTGATGATTCTTGCAATGAGAGTTTTACACTAACTTCCTTGTTTTCCAGTTCACTGCCCGATTCATCTTCATGAAAGGAGGATAATTTTGATTCGTCATGATCCTTAATATATTAAAAAAAAAGAAATTTTGAAAAGATTATTTCAATGCAAAATAAACTATATTTCCACTCAAAATGAAGTGGTAAATTTGTACAGAATTTTAATTTGTTTATATATTTAAAATAATTAATAGAAACTTCTTTTGATCGTTATGAATGATACACCGGGCAAATAAAAAGTCCCGGAATGGTTTAATATCTCGAAAAATACATGTCTTGTTAAAAAAAAGAAAAAATATGTGTCACATATTTTTTTGAAAGCTATTTAATGGTGCAAAAATTAATCGTTTTACCCCAAAAAAATCAATAAAGCAATTAACGTCACACTGTCAACAAGAAGGCTAATTAATAAATGCATTGATGGGATGAAAATGTCAATGGGCTGAACTGGTACAGGCTCTAGAACGACTTGATTCAATGCAATCACTGAATTAGTGGATCCCAGTGATTGCATTTGATGACAAAATTAGGTTAGGTTACGTACATGTTCAGAAAAGACAAATTTACCTCGGGTAGCACAGTGGAATCCACTTCATTTTTATTGTCGTTTGTGGTTTCTTCAGTTTTAATTGCATTATCCGACACGACATCTGAGCCTTGTAACTTTTCAGACTTGATTTCTTCAGTGGACTTGGAACGAACCAATCCTAACACATCACTAATGTGATCTACCACAGTTGCTGCCTCCTAAAAGACCAAATAAGGACAAAAATAATTTATCGGTCCAAAAACAAGTTTTCTTTTTAGTTTGTGCAAACTTAAAAGTAAACAACCCTCAGCCAGTAAGCAAACAACAACATCCCATATGCCTCTTATGACCAAGTCTTGTTACCTGTCCAGGCTTGTACAAATAGATAAAAGCAACAGTGTCACAGATGAGCTCCAGTGTCAGCAAACAATACTGGAATCTCAACAGCATCAGCAAACAAACAATGGATATCCTAGGCTATGATAGCTGATACCCTACTGGACCTCAGCGGAGTTGTCATATAAAACCTGATTAAAGTTGTATTGAGCTGGCAGCGAGGGGGTCATTTAGACACTTGACACTATTGTTCCATACTGCCAGCTCAACAGTGTTCAAACAGATTCTGCCTATGTGATGGTGTAGGGAGCCTTTTTATACATCACATGAATTCCTGAGTGGTCCTTAAAACGCTGCATACTACCAAAATGTGCCAGCTGATCACTTTTCAAGGCTTTAGCATACCCTGCAAGTGATGATGCTCCTTTTCAACAATGCATCTCTTCATTGAGCTGTTATCACCCAGATGTAGTTTGAGGAACACATATATGAGTTTAGGACCATCCAGTGGATCACATACAAGGTGTGGCAATTAAATAACGAGACTGCGCAGCCGCATAGGGATAGGTTGGTATTGGAATATACCGGGTGGGCAAGAAATAACGTGAGGTGTTCAGAGCTCGCTAGTGGGAATTCTATTAGGCCAAATGCAGTACATTTTGGTGTATATACTTAGTGGAACATACAGTTTCGATTTCTGCAAAAAAAAAAAAAAAGTACCAAAAGTCGCCATAGGGGGCGCTTATTTCAAGAAAACAATGAATACATTTGCATAAGCGCATTCCGTGTTGAGCAATCATGACAATAAAAGGCAAGGCTGAGGATTTCCCATCATTCACGAACGAATGGCCTGACGATGACGCTTACTCTGCCTGACCGGGCGTTATTAGTCAAGTTGTTTTATCAGAAGAGCGACAATGCAAGTGCTGCCCTTCGTGAATTCCGGCGATTGAAAACGTTACGAAGAGGACCGATGAGCATAACTAACTTACGGAAAATGATTGAACGATTTGAATCTACCGGAACTCTAGGAGTGCAACCAGGCCGGGGACGCAAACGAATCAGGCAGCAACACGAAGAAGTTGCAACTGCTGTTGTGGAACAGGAGATGACTACTGTGCAGGGTACCAGCAGTGCACACGCAATAGCACGCCAAACAGATATCCCATATTTGACGGTGAGGAAAATATTGCATAAGATATTGACATTTTATCCCAATAAACTCACACCTGTTCAACAATTGCTTCCTGGAGATGAACGTACCCGAACTGACTTTTCGTTGAGATTTTTAGCACGTATGGAAGTGGACGATGCATGGCCATGGCAAATTTTATGGAGTGATGAGGCACATTTTTGTTTGAATGGTGATATCAATACCCACAACTGCCGTATTTGGGCTGCATCAAATCCACAAGTGTGTCTGCCAACTCCTATGCATTCACCAAAACTAACCGTATGGTGCGGCTTTACTGCTTTTTTCATCATCGGCCCGTACTTTTTTGAAGAAATCCGTCCCCGTGGACCGGTGACTTGTACCGTCAATTCTGCCAGGTATGCCGATATGCTTGAGAATTTTGTGATACCACAATTGCAGGAAAAGGGTTGTCTGGATTCTACCATTTTTATGCAGGATGGTGCGCCACCGCACATCGGACGTCAGGTGCAGCAGATCTTGCGAGAACGTTTTTCAGACAACAGAATAATTAGTCGTGCACTTCCCATGGCCACCCAGGTCGCCTGATCTCAACCCTTGTGATTTTTGGTTATGGGGATATTTGAAAAGCCTTGTGTATCAGGCACATGTTCCTGACCTCTCAACCTTAAAGGATCAAATAACGTTACATATCAGACTAATTAATGCAGATATGCTGCGAGCTGCCGTGTACCGCATGCAGCTATTGGAACAGCACACTGGTGGTCATATTGAAACACATTTGGAATTAAAAATAAAACATTGTTTATTGTTGTTACTAAAGTTGGTTTGTACGGTATTTGTTCATCTGACAATTAGGTATTCATTGTTTTCTTGAAATAAGCGCCCCCTATGGCGACTTTTGGTACTATTTTTTTTTTTTTTATGCAGAAATCGAAACTGCATGTTCCACTAAGTATATACACCAAAATGTACTGCATTTAGCGTAATAGAATTCTCGCTAGCGAGCTCTGAACACCTCACGTTATTTCTTGCCCACCCGGTAGTTGACCTTGAACCTTCAAGAGCAGCCATTATTCGTTTCGTCTGTCTGCTTTAGTTTCCTTTTGAGCGTCGGTTGTGGAGGATGTTGTTCTGTAGTAGTGCAGCAATCATCAGAAATACCGTTAATCAGAAATACCACAAAGAAGTCCTAATCAAGCTGAGGGAAAGAGTAAGGAAGAAAAGACCGGATTTGAGAAAAAACGACACATGGATTCTACATCAGTCCAATGCGCCAGTGCCCTATATAAGAAATAGATCTTAGCGGACAAGCGCATTCCTATGCTCAAACATCCTCCGTATTCACCAGATCTGGCTCCCTGTGACTTTTACCTGTTCCCAAAAGTGAAAAGTGCATTGAAGGGAACACATTTTCAGTCTGTTGAAGAGGTAAAAGCAAAAACGGCAGAATTGTTGAAGAGGTAAAAGCAAAAACGGCAGAATTGTTGAAGAGGTAAAAGCAAAAACAGCAGAATTGTTGAAGAGGGTGACAATGGATGACCTACAGCATTGCTTTAAACAATGGAAGGCACGTATAGATAGGGGAGGGGAGTATGTTGAAGGGGATAAAGGTTAGTTGTAACTTTGTTTGCAATAAATCCCATTTCTGACACCAATCTCGTTATTTAATTGCCACATCTCGTATTTGAACAGGGAACAAATTCTAGGATAAACTGTCGCCAATGATTCAACAAACCTGACTGGCTCTACCATCAACAAAATTCTGACATCTAATGAAGTCAAGCATTTTGTGCAATTAAAAGGAATACATGTAGAAAATTAATTTAATAAAATTCTTTTTTCTTGTATTGTAGTAATTTTTTTTCTTAGTGTAGTTCCAGAACTCTATGAATACACTGTTACTACAGGGCAAGTCAAAAATCACTGGACGCAGCTGTAGTTTCTCAGGAGTTCATTCCTGGAATCGACTTCCAGTTATCGAACCTTGACCCAAAAGGGTAGATTTCAAGGCGGCACCCAAACTCCAATACTGCCCCAAAAGATAGAGCACCTATCCTACGTATTATTCCCTGCTAGCCTGGTCACTTCCTTCATTTTACACACCATTTCCGAAACACAGTGATGTTCAGTGAATTTTGACACTCGCCCTGCAGTTTACGAACATTAAAAGATGCTCTTACTTTTTCTTCTGTTACAGTTGTCCGGTGAGTCACTGCAAACTGCATATAACAATTTGTGCTGCAAAATATAACTTCCTCTTCTTCCTAAAATAAAATAATAAAATGGCATGCTTTAAAAAAAAAAAAAGTCCTGTATTATTTGATGTTCCGAGTAAAGATAGATTAACCTGACACTCAAAACAAATTCTGGACGCTATATGCTAGACTTTCTTGATGGTACAATTTAATTAACTAGCAAAAACTATGCTTTGAAAAGAGATGCCCTCTAACTATCATATTCAGCACTAGCTGATTACCCGCGGCTTCACCCGCTATGATTCAAAGAAAAAAAACCGTGCTATTAAATAGTAGCAATAATACGATTACATACAAAATTTCACAAAAATCAGCAAAATTGTTTTAAGAAAATTAAAAGATTATATAAAAACAGAATATATTAAATCCAAAATTGTTCAAATATTGTAATTGGCAGTTATTTACAAAAAATTAATAAATGTTAGTTATGCATAAAAGACCATTATTTTGACATAGAATGTGTTGCTCGAATGCTTTGGGTACACTATTTTGTGTCAGGCCATTAGGATCATAAAGAGATTGCCCTTGTGCTTTGTTAATCGTCACTGTGAAAACAAATCGCACAGGAAATTGTAACCTAGATAATTGTTGTCTGGGTGATAGTCGGCATAAAATTAGTGACACTCTAGTACCATTGCATAAATTAGGAGAATCCAAATTTCTCAATATTATTACTGGCCCTAATTTCACATTGAACTTAACGCATACCTGCCAACCTATGGAGAATGAAATTCGTACATTTACTCAAAAATGCACCAGGTAAAGTTCAGGCGGAAAACAGGTCATGTGACCAGTCGATCTAGGGTGCAATTTCCTCACTAATACGATAATGAAATCCATTTTCCAATATCTCTATCCATTTTCGAGTTACTGCTTGTTATATGCTGTTAATCATAAATAGATCCTGAAAATATTTAAGTTACACTAGTCAGACCTCTCCAGAGCCCATTCTGCTGATCGAATTTTGATGAAACTTGGAATACAATCTATGTACAGTCATCAAAGGGAAATAATCCACACTTGAATTTTACTCTAAGTTTTACCGTTTCAATATTAATTTAATTTTAATAATTTTACATTACATTTAGAGTTAACATTATTAAGATTATTAAATTTAAATAATTATAATTAAAAAAGCTATTAAAACAACACAATAGCATGAAATGTAATATTAAGTATTAAACTCGTGTGGATTATTTCCTTTGGTTGACTGTACCATGGGGAAGAAATTTTTTTCCAATAAAAATAGTTCAAATTTTGACCACTAGGTGAAAAAATGGCGCATAAAGAACATCACTGAACAAGCAAATTCGAATGGAAATTGCGTTTTTGGTCAAAAATATGAACTTTAACCAGACAAATGATGCTGAATCGGTGTACTATATAATTCAATTTTACTGACTAGAATACTGAAATGCAAGACAATATACTGATGCAAAATATTATCACGTGCCCGTTACAACACCAGTGTTCTCCCCAGAAAATGTTATCAGCTGGGTGGAAAAATAAAATAGCCGGGCGGACAAAAATTAAAAACAAATGAAATACTATGCAGTGGTGTGCAGTTTTTCGTGTATTCAGCCGGGCGGCCACCAAAATCAACCGGGCGGCGCGCCCGTTGAAAAGGGCCTGGGGAGAACCCTGAACACAATTGAAATGCGAATTCCCAATGAAATCTCCTTATGATGTACAGAAAATCCTGTACAGTAGCCACTGGGTAAACTGCAGTTACTCAGCTACTACATAATGCAGTTACTCTCAACAGCAACTGCAACATCAGGAAAGCTATAGTCACACCATTCCAGCAGGACAATGTCTACCAGCAGCACAGGTACGATGGCAGACACTGTCCGCTTCCCACAAAAATGCCCCTGCGTTGTTTAAATTGCTCACTGCGCGTGCTGCAGTCATGGATGCATCCACAGCACTGATGGGGGGCCCCCCCAAACCTTACCACATGCAAGTTAACAGCAGGCTCCAGATGCTGCTTTATTGATCGTCTCTGCTTTCCCTGCCTACCCTCCATGCATTTTCGTATTTGTGTTCCCTATCAGTGCTGTGAGCGTAGTGAGCACTTTCAACAACGCAGGAGCATTTTCTTGGGAAGCGGACAGTACCTTTTCTTTTTTGGCCTACACGTTCTTACCTATTGAACATTTATGAGTTAATGGACACTAGGCGAGTAGCTCGTCAAGAACCTCCAATTGTAATGAACAGTGGACTAGCCTAGAAGCAACTGTACAGAAAAACATCCGCAACCTCTTTGATTCATGCTCATGGGAGCTTCACAAGATACTCACTTTTAAATCCAATAATGTTGTACTGGTCTGAAACTATAATCACTTAGGTATATTATTCAGTGGCTATTTTCAGAAACCACTAGTGCACTTTGTTTTATTTTGCACCATTTTACAAGGTCTTACATTTTCAAAATTCGTGCTTTTATAAATCTGTCCGTACAATTGCATCAAAACTCGTACATTGTATGGAAAAACCGTACAAGTTTGCAGGTATGTGGTGGCTTTCCAGGTGGGTTCCAATGAATTTAAAAATTCTGTGGGTTAGTTTTCAGCTTGCTCCTGGTCCATAATAGTGTCAATAGATTTTATGTAATGCAAGATCGTAGCAACTCTTGCAAAATGATGTCGTTTTTTTTATTTACATTCTCATTCTTTGGTGCAAGAATCATACCTTCTTAAAGCCACTGTTGGTCCTCAATTTTTGTGGCTATGTTCGAGAACACATTATGTATAATTATTTCTCGCACTGACGACAACAGTATACAGAAATCAGGTGAGAGAGAAACTAAACCTGACGCAATTGTGGGTAATTTTTCGTCTCCAAAACTGAGCAGTTTATAAATTTTATGATTGCGGTCAACAAGAATACACACCCTCATATTAGTAATTATTTTTTTGTGTGGACAAATTTCCAAATGGTGGATACTCTTGAGGCACGCACCGAGTTCGTCTGCAGATGTTCATTGTGGAATAATTGGAAGGGTTTGGTGAAAATCTCCTGCGAGAAAAACGACACCCCTCCCATTTTTTTCCAAGATCTCTTAGGTTTCTCATTAATAGATCTATAAGAATTTGTTACGTTGTACGACTGTTAAAAAGTTTGGACTGTAGCCAAAATCATGCAATAGAAGGGGCTTAACCAATACAGCGTAGAGAGAAAGCCTGCTCACGGAAAAATCATACATTGTTACATCACATACGGTTAGGAACAAATTCGGGCTTAATATTCGTAGAAATATGAGTAACAATACCCTACCGTGGGTGATGCAACACCTCCTAAAGAGAAGGCCTGCGGACTTAAGGTGTATACATTGTTACATCATCATCAAGCGACCAAATTTAGAGCTTATTATTGGTAGAAATAAGATTAACAATGAGATGATGCAACAATGTATGACGTTTTCATGCTCAGGCTTTGAGTAGAGGTGGTGCTGGCATAACCTTCTAAACATAGAGATAGATATATACCAAAGGAGGAAACTCAATGCTAAATCAAGGGACTTGAGATCAAGTGCTCGCCAGTGATAACACAGGTACATCGTGCACCTATGTGAGGAGCTCCATCATGCTGAAACCACGTGCACTGATACGAGGCCAATGGCAAATTGTCAGTGAAGTCTGTGACTACCACGTTGAGAATTTCAGCCCAGTAGCGTTCTGCAGTCAGTGTTCCATCGTAAAAATACGGTCCAACCACAGTGTCATTGTACAATCCACACCACACATTGATTCTCCAGTTCACTTGATGAGTTGCTTCTCGCACACATCGTGGGTTTTCGTCTGCCCAATGATGATGGTTGTGCCTGTTGATAACTCCAAACCTGGTGAACTGGGCTTCATCTGTCCACAACACCTCATGAATGACGTTTGGATTGGCATCCAGGCAGGTAAGTAACCAGTTGCAGAAGGCGGCCCTAGCAACATAATCCAATGGCAGTAACTCCTGGTGACAATGAATATGGTATGGGTGAAAATGATGTGCATGTAGAATGTTGAGAACAGTTCTCTGATGGCACCCAACACCTGCAGCAATTGCTCTGCTGCTTGTGTGGGGATTTGCAGCAACTGCAGCCAGAACTAGTAGTGTTGTTGTATCCTCGTCGCCTCGTGCCCTTGGTCGTCCTCGTTCTACATTAACATTCCCTGCAGCCTCGAATCTTTGAATAATGTGACGCATTGTTTGACGAAATGGATGGCGTTCGTTAGGGTATCTGTCTCGATACAACCTAACTGCAGCATGTAGGTTTCTCCTTGCCTCTCCGAAGCAGAAGATCATGTTGACCATTTCCAGAAGAGTGTAGCTTGCCATCCTGAAATTGTTCTGTCTTCTGTGTGCTGAAACATGCCTTTTATTTGCTTTTCCGCATGAAAGTGAATGTGAGTATGGTAATTTATGGTAATTTTTTGATTTGCATGGTTTACATGGTGGAAATATCAACAGTTCACCGCGTGATTGTAGGTGATTGGTTGGTCCGATTTGGATGATTTTTTTTTTGTTTTGTTTGTTTTTTTATGCTGAACAAGTTTGCAATTGGGTTTTTTTCTCTATCCCTTACGGTTTTTGAGATAAACTTTGAATGTGTCCTAATTTGCATATTTGGGATGATGAAAAGTGCACCATGGGATAGGCCACCCACAACTTCCTATTCATTGGATTCATCAAAATTGACATATCTGCTTCGGTTCAAAAAATAAAAGGGGGGTTCAGACTTTTGTATTCACCCTGTATAAGATTATAAAAATGTATTTGTATGCCCTTGTTTGGGCATCTAGTGGTGCACAGTTTTCTACACCCTTTTTCCCACTGTCATATTTAATGTAAAACAAAGACAGGCAGACAACAGAATTTCTGCTTTTGTTTTTTTTTTGGATGATTAAGATTATTCGAATACAGCATCTCTTATTACTGTAACTTTCCATTAAACATGTTTGGTTTATAGTGGTTTTACCAAGGTACCAAAATTTTATGGAAAAATTAAACAAGTTTTCATAAAAAAATGCTTTCAAAAAACAAGTTTAATTTTTCAAACACATTTTAACTTGTCTGTTAAATAAAAAAAAGGGCTGGCCTTGGTAACTGCATACCCTTCAGGAATGCAGCTTCTGAAATTAACAAAGGACGACTGTATTCTTTGACCGAAACAAAAACCATTAAAAAGTGTTCTTAAAATAAATAAAACAAAATTAAAAAAAAAAATAAAAAATATTTACGAACACTTACTTTTTCATCTTTTGTTAAAAAGGGCAGCTCTGATGTTTTCTTACGAATTCCTGCACTCAATACAACGACGTCACAGTGACGGCAGAAGCGAGGTTTTCCATTCAAAATAGTTTGAATGTTAACCCCGGTTTCTCTTCCTGAAAACAAATTGAGGGATTACTGGCTACAATTCAACTGAGGAGAAAACTGTTTTAGTTGGGAAAATAGGGGTAAGCAAGCTTATACGAAGAAATGCAAAATGAATGATATAGTCAAACCGTAAGATCTA
>JAHWFO010111979.1:387765-410392 GCA_023313115.1 Rhysida immarginata | reverse complement strand
ATCAAAAGATGCGGATACAGAGAAGTTGAATAAAGATAGCCCTCCTCAAGACCTTAATTTCATCTCAAAGGCTTTAACTTCCCATCACAAAAATTTCATCCTAGAAAACCAATGCAGCCTAACCTTCTCTTCCTTCAGAAAATGCTGCATGCACTTCTAGTTTGTAATGTTAATAACTTTGGTTTAACACCAGTTACTAATCATGATGACCCTTTAAACGTCACTATTTTAAAGAGCATTGAGATTTTCAAGGCCAAAAATAAGTCTCCCAACCTATTTCTAAGTACCCAAACATCTTGACATTTTCTCAATCCTAAAACTTTCTTGGCGATTAGAATGGTGTTCCCATCCTCTCTCTTGGGTCACGATTTTTTTCCTTTCATTTTTGCTTTGCCTATTCTATCTTATATCTTTATTTATCCAATCATCAACCCGAACATTCACTTACTTCTTTTTAATGGCTCAAGTCTTTAGTTGAGTCTTAAAGGTAAACTCCACACTCAAAACAACTTTGTTTAAAATGAAAGATGAAGGTCTCAATAATAACATAGCATGTATAAAAATTTTCAATTAGAACTCAAAATTGATAAAATATATAAAAAACTTTCATTTTTTCCCTCCCCCCCGATCGATACTGACGCCACGTTTCGGGACCTGTGACGTCAGAAGTTGCTGAGAGGTGCGAAGGAGATTTGAAATCGTGACGTCATACATTGGACGCTATAACAGGCGCCGCTATCAGTAAATTGTCAGGGCAGTGCAGGCATCGCTATCAGTTCTCCCGCTTATCTGGTCAGGGCATCGCAGTGGTCTAGGCCTACAATGGACTACGAATATGAAAACAAGACCGACAGTGACGATAGCGATTTTGATAACAGTGACAGCGATGTACAAGGGCTGTTAGCAGAATTAAATGCTACGGAAACTTCTGCGATATACAGCCGTATGTATTAAACCGTGAAACGGGATCTTCTGCTTGCCGTGTCGGCGTGTGCAGATTACGGCGGCGTGAGCCCTACACAGCAAATATGCCTACCTCTTTCCTTCGGCATTTAACAAATGCCGTTGCAGTCGTTGTTCTTGAAGAACGCCAGGCCCGTTTAGAGTTGGAAGAGCATCTAGTTCCACCTAATACGTGATCTAGTTTCAGCGAATTTCTTTTTTGAATTGATACTGAATTTATAACGGCGGATGCGTAGTCAAAGCAAGACGCTTCAAAATGAGCTGAACACACGATGCTGTTTGGAGTTGGATAGCAGTTCCCTCGCTGTCAAAAACTAATCCACTGTTTTTTAATCGCTTCCGATTGTGGAAATCTATGAAACGTGAAATTTCTATACGATTGTCTATTTACACATCCAAACAGAGAACAAATTGAAGGCATTCCGACATAAAACAGGTTAGCAAAATCTTAACGATATGTAGCATCGTTGAAAGCGACTAGAATCTCGGCGACGAAATTCCCCGAGGTTCTTGCAGCAGGAAATGACGCTTTGTTCCGTCGTGCTCTCTGGAGAAGGAAATGGAAGATCCCATGGCCAATATTCAGTTTTCCGAGGCATTTTTCTTAATAAAATATTAGGAAAAATCGAAAAATTTTGAATGATATACACTCTATTAACCTGGATTAATGTTATGATACAAAAAAAATAAAATTGATTTTTTCCGCCGAGTTTACCTTTAAGCCTGGTTTCCACATCGCCAGAAAATAGAAACGTAAAACCCAAAACGGAATTTTTTCCATTAAAAATATTCTTTCCCATTCTGGTCACAAGAGCTGTTCCACATCAAACAGAAAAAGTGCATCAGAAATTTAGAGCCGAAGTGCCAGCTACCGTCAATTTGCTGTTCTACTGCTTTGATCAGGAGTATTATTTTCACTCCTCTACATCAATGTAAAGTTGCTTCTTTTCATTATCAGCCATATTATGATAAGGCTTTGAAGTTTGCCAAGGGAAATGGAGAGAGTGAAGAGAAAAACAGTAATAGCAGTGAAAAGGAGCCAGAGCCACACAGCAACGCCGACGCAATGACGTCACAGCAATACTGCTTTCTGATTGGTGTTCCAATCTGTAGAGAAACAGAACGGAAAATTTTTCTTTAACACAACTCAACAGGTTTTCCTGTCAATTTTTCTGGTGACCAAAACGGAAAGGAAAGGAAGTGGTGTCAAAAATAAAAAAAAATCCGTTGGGCTTCTGTTCTGGCGTGATTCCAGTGACGTGGAAACCAGGCTTTACTGTTGGCTATTTGATTCATTTCCGTTACATTAACCCTGCTTTGAGCCTATTTGGTCTGTTAGGGGACAATCTTGCATTGTACAAGGTTGTTACATTATATTAAAGGTGTGGTGCCCCTTTTATGTATCTTTGATAAATAAATGGCAAAACTATCAGAAATTCTGTTCTCCTTATTTAGCATTGTAAAAGGATCTACCAATTTCACTAAGATTAAAAGTGTTTGATATGACTACGGTAATTAGATTTCTTTTGTAAAAATAACTAAAGGCTTTTAGCTTTCTTTTGGGGGATCAATCCAATTAAGAGCACTGAGAGTTTACAAATAATTGCAGTAGTTTCATGAACTTCTTGCAGGCATTCAATTAGGACTGGTGATGAAATGTGGTTATGCAAGAGCACCGTATCTTAAGTTTTGTTGAAAATGAACTCCATCTCAAAATTCAAAATTTATAACCAGTATTTTCCTTGCAGAAGAAACTGTGGTATGTCTATCTGGACACGAGTGAAAACTGTCTCAAGCCACAGCTGCAAACCAACAGTGCAGACTTCATCTTTCAACAGGATGGTACTCCACCACCTTTTCACCTCCCAAAATCCATGATTTCTTAAAACACCATCCTGCCAAACCCGCTACAGTTTTGTGAAGCTACTCAATCATCTGTAAAACACCCTCTAGGGACAACAGCTCACCCGATATTTAAATCCATCAAGAATTATTTCAGAATACCTTTTTTATATAATCCAAGTTTCTGACTAGGTGGCGTTGCCGTCCGCTCAATTATTTCATAAGATGGAGGAACTGGTATTTTCAAGACATCCGCTACAGCAGACAAAACTCTGTTGATATCTTCAGCTGCAGCAGAAGTTAATGTTAAAGTGACAGCAACATTTCCAGAATCTTTTAGAGGAGTTGGAGGTCCAAAACCAAGTTTGGATTTCAGTAATAATGTTTCCGCACGATGATCTATTCTGCCAATATTTTCTTTGTCCTATATAAAACAAATGCATTAGAATAATAACTAAAAATAAACAACAGAAGAAATACAATTTGTGATTTGCTTATAATGTGATGACTGATCCTGACATTACACAACATCATTAACAAAATGAAATAAATTATTCTTTAAAAAAAAAAAAAAAGTAAAAATGCTGCTTACTTTAGATGCATCGTCATCGTCTAGAAAACGTGATTCTCGTAATTTATCTTCTAATTTTGGCCTAATAGCAGTAACTGAAAGTAAAGAGGGGGATGTTATAAATACACTTATAATTTTCTTCTGTTAGGCATGCAACTTAATTCTGTCGGGATCTTTCCATTTTAATTTTTTTCTCAGAAACTGTTACATATCGATGCGAAATAATTTTCATCAGCTGCCACCACCTTTGCTTTATTTTCCCTGTACATGGCTTCAATTACAAATTCGTGAATGCATTTGCTGGATGAAAAGCTAAAGTGATCTCACCTTTAATAGGAACTGAAATTACTAGTGGAATAATAGGCGACGTGCTTTTGGTCATATCATCGCTGTCGTCATCTTTTTCTTTAATCAAACGTAAACCATAAAATGGTAGTGGCGGATCTGAATACACACATTCGGGAGATGACGAGGAAATAATAGTGTCAGGACTATCACAATCTCTGATTCATAAAAATAAAAAAAAATAAAAAAAAAAAATTAATAAAAATTATCAAATCATAATAACAAGGGCTTTTTAATTAAAATTTTAGCAATCAAGTTCACCAATAGTCACTATACAGAAACTGAAATTCAATTATTATTGATAAAATCTATATATATATAAAAGAGGACATCCACCGACTCGAAACTCGATAGGGTCATAAGACGGATAGCACAGGGGCGTGCTAAGATGGGGTTTTTCGAAATTCGGATCCCCTGCCCTCCCAGAGGGTAGAATGGGCTTGCACGTTCGGTTTCCTGGCTCACCCCTCAATAAATGCAGATCTTCGAAATTTTGCAGGAGGGTTTCTAGCTACGATGCCAAAAAAAGTAGTTTCCACGATTTTCGATATTCGGGGGTGCGAAAACTGAAAAAAATAGATTTTTGGGGGCGTTTCACAAAATTTTCTGATATTTTAATGGAACTTAGCGTGGAATAAAGACAAAGCAACCAAACTCGGAGGGAAGCTTCTCGGGAATATTTTCACAAAACCAATTTCTGTTTTTATTGATTTTTGCTTTGTGAAGGGGGTCGGGGGGCCCCCAAGATTCCCCCCCCCCCCCTTTTGTGTTTTTACCGCCTAACTCCAATGCGGAAATGCAGAGCTTCAAAATTGCACACGAGGATGTAAAAGACGTATATAAAAAAGAGAACATTCATTGGTATTTGAAAATTGATTTTAAGGGGCACAGAAATTCAAAAAAAAAAATCCCCAAAATAGGCTTAATTTTGACGTTCGCATCCGGTCAACCCCAGTCTGTGGCAACTTTACGTACGACTTAGATATTTGGATCAAGAATAGTTCACAAAATTTGCAAAAAACTAATTTCTGCTTTTTTTCATATTTTACCCCTTTGCTCCCATATGGCCTTCCGTAAAAATATGCGATTTCTAGCAGTTTTTCCAGTATTTCTTGAGTAAAAATAGGTCTAGATTAATGAAAATTGGTAGGGTGATGGCAATTAATGAGATCAACTGTCTGCTTAGTTTATTTTTGATTATCTGGATCCAATTTTCCGATATTTTATGTTTTCCGGATTTTTACCGGATTTTTTTTTAGTTTTCATAAATTAACATACAAACTCGCATATTGAAAGCTTAGTTTTCACACCGGTCTTAAAAATTGGATTTTGTTCTTTGATTTAAAATGTATTTCAAATATCTAGGACTATTTTTCGTTTTATTATGAACTAGCTGTTATACCTGGCGTTGATGAAATTTTGCAATTTCTGAATGTGAATTTGCAGGAAAAATGAACATTATTCTCCGGCACTGCGTCAAACTCACTCAGCTACAGACAACATTCCAAAACGAGCGAAGTCGATAGAACTGCTAAAGGGTTATTAGTTGGAGAGGCCATCCACTGGGAGCATTTTAAAATATTTCTCTTCGATTCTTCAATATGAATTTTTACTATATTAATTCAAGCTTTTTTCATGTTTTCATTTTTTCCTGTATATTCACATTCAGATACTGCAAAATTTCATCAACACCAGGTATATCAGCTAGTTGATTAATCAAATTAACTTAATTTATGATAGCCAAAAGATGAATGTGTTTTGCGAACTCAGCTCAGAAAAAGCATATAGCCCCTTCTTGTTCCTAGAGACTATCATTATCTATAATAAGTATCTAGCATGCTCCAGGAATTCCTTATTCCTTAATTACATGTAGCTGACCAAGGACACATTCATTTTTGACATGACAAAGCATCTGCTTGAATAAGCATGCAAAAACCTCAACATTATGCTTTCCAGATCGGTGAATTTCGTGAACAGGGCTAATATCATGGCCATCTTGTTCCTTCAATCTAACACACCTGAATATTTTCTTCTGGGGGATTTGTTAAACATTGATTTTTATACCAAACTTATTAGAAAAGTCACTAAGCTTAGAACTCAAATTACCGTAGTGGCTAAAGCAGTGAAGCCAGAGCGACTGTGTGGCAAATAAGTGAGTACAAGAGGTGTCTTTGCATTATGAATGGGAGCATCAAACTATCACTCTAGGTAAACAAAATATGATGCTTTTTGCTTAATAATGACATACTAAAACTTTGTCTACATCCACTACATAAATGCACATATTTTTATATTTTTTCAAAAAACGTTTTTGAAACACCTCAAACATTTCACGTTTATGGATGTTTTGTAAACTGAACATTCAATCGTACTACAGCAACAGTAAATGTTACAGTGGCAATGATACCTTTAACATCCACCAGTTTAAAGCATGATTTTCACTCCCGATTTTGTTTTCCACTATTTATACTTGTTTATTTTAGGCTGTCAAAGTAAAGATGGGAGAAAAAAGTAAAAGGATTTTATTGTACAAGTTCAAAATTCAAGAGAAACTACTTGCAATATCAATCCTGCTCAATATTGGTTCGAAAAATTGTATAACTCAGATGAGAGATTTGAGGTAGATTGCAAACATTCCTTCTGCAATGTACGACAATCAATTCAGGGCCATAACTGAACCAGTTCCATGCAAAACAATTTGAGAGTTTCTGTAAGAACTGAATGTTGACCATTCAGTATTATTTCACCATTGCAATGAATTGGAACAAAAGTTCAGCAAATGGATACTGCATCAATGAATAGAACAACCATGCCAAGTTTCATCAAAATCTGAGATGGTGGGTGTCATGGTGTGGTTGAACTGACATGGAATGACCCCTACTGGAATAAAGAGTCTTGTTGGCAAAAAAATGCATGTATTCTAATACTCCATATTTCAACTAATAAAATTCATTCTATACTGCTCTAAAATTAATGGTTAAAAATCACATCCACCTGACAGCAAGCAAAATTGTCAAATAAAAATAAATTCCCTCTACATGTATTTCCATTTAAAGTGTGCCTTTCCCCTTCATACATACAGATATTCTAAAGAAAAAGAGACAATATAAATTTGCACTACCTGAAGGGTGTTTGACCTCTGTCTGCTTGAGGAGGTGGAGTAGGCAGTGATGCCGGGATTTCAACAGAATGCCGTAATTCTGAAAAAACATTTAAAATTAAAGATCTTATGAATTAATAATATTAGTTACACAAAATATTTTCAAATATTTACTATTGAAACAGCTGTCTCTCCACGAGCTGGCTAAGATCTTGGACCAGGCCACATTGACTTTGCAATCTTGTGAAAGGAATTCAGAATGGCAAATAATGCAAATAAAACAGCCAATTTCACAATTAAATTCTACATATAATTTTAATACATAAATAGTCAGAAAAGAAATATAAAGCTAAATTTCCACTTGAGCTAAAAATATAGTAACAAAACCAAATTGCTTTTCTAATGAGACTAAATTTTATGACAATTGCTCATCAACAACTTAGCTTATAGGATATGCATGTACATGTACTATTTTTTCTATATAAACTGACACATCAAAATTTGTACTGCGTTATTAAGCAGTGTATTATTTTTTACTGAGGCTTAACATGCATGCTTTTGCCATCTGAATAAAAATAAAATTGTCCAGAAAATGAACTTTCTAAAAACCCTTTTTCTGGCCTTTCCTGTTATTAATTAAACAGCAATAAATTTCATTTCCTTTCCAAATTATCTATTTTACATTTAAGATGTAAAACGTCATAAAATAGAAAAATAGTCATGTGACAAAACTTTTACGTAATGGGTTTTTCTTCGTGTTTCACATCAATATTGCTTCATATTGGTGTATTGCTAGCCTTTTCTTATTCTCCTGGAATTATTCACAGGCTTAATGTCTTTAAGAGCTGCTTTATTGGTTCAAAGCTCGGTTCTTTATGAATAACGTTAAAATTGTGCAATACTTCAAACAAATATTAGTGTTGTTCCATAAGTCATGCAACTATTTTATTTCATCTAAACAAGCATTAACAGCGCATTTAGTATATACATTTGAAAGCCTGCACTAAATATACTTATAAATACCACCACCAGAGAAGATCTGGGGATCAACGAGCCAACATCAGCAGGGGAACAAAAAAAAACAAAAAACAAGTGAAATAATAGTTTTAATAGGGAAATACAAGTGGCCCACCAAATAAAAGAAATGAACCTCAATATGAACCTCGAGTCATCATAAATCAGAAAAATACAGTCGTCTCTCTAAAAGTCTGCAACTTTAATTCCAGGGCCTTGCCGTCTGGTGGATTTTCCCGACTTGTGGAATTCCAAGATGGCGGACAATAGGAAAAAAAATCTTTTAAAACTGCTATTAATAGTAAATCAACAGTGATAAAGATACCTAGTGGAATCCAGTGGAATTAGTGCAATAGAGTACCATAAGCTGTGTAGTCAACCTACGAGAGCTTACACCAACAACTGCTATGTGCTAAGCATTTCCAACAATAAAACACTTGGAACACACTTCAATTAAAGATGGATATTCACATCTATTTCATTGCTGAGTTGTGTTGGTAATGCATATTTTAGCTTTGAAGCAGGAAATTGCAAGGGGAAAATTAAACCAGATTAAATATAGTAATTTTTTTCAAATCAAGACAACTTTAATCACAAGTCAGAATTTTAATTATTTAAGGGAAAATGTAGTCGCTTATGTGGGAAGGTCAGGAGACATGCCTCTATACTTGATGGCCATTTCGAATTTCGTGGAAAATAACCCATTTGAAGAAAGTTAGCATATCTTAATTCTCATATTAATTTCAATGCTGCCCCTCCCCCCCAAAAAAACAGACTGTATGCATTAGAGAAACTATAAAATTGGTTAATTTTGAATATTTTAATCCTATAATCGTCACCGATTTAGATTTTGTTGGCAAAAATCAGTGACCTGAAATTATTGTCCACAATCTTGGCTTTCAGGAAAAAATTGCCGACTTGTGGAATGTCGACTTGCGGAGGGACGACTGTATAAAAGAACCTCGATAAATCGAATGTGTCCCTAATTCGAACTTTCAATCTTTCTTCTTCCTCTCCAGGGCTAAAATCTCTATACAGGATATTGCAAATATAGACAGGACAGTACTGCTGGGTAGCCTATCCGCTCATAACTTATTACATCATTATATTTCGACCATTGTTAATCATATTTCTGCCAATAATAAGTCCTAAATTTGGTCGACTTATGATGTAACAATGTATGACGTTTCAGTTGTTTGGCTTTCTTTCCTGCAGTCAAACGGATAGGCTACCCAGCAGTACTGCCCTGTGTATATTTGCAACACCCTGTACATGTAATTCGAAGTAATATACCTCCAAAAATCATTTTTTTTTTTTTTTGGAGGAAAGTTAACCTGCATAAATCGAAGTTAATGCAAATAATTCACCCACAAATCGAATTTTGTTAATCCGGAACTCTAAAAATAGAATCGATATCAGTTTATCTCTTCCGTATTAGAAGTTTCATAACCTGTTCTGATTGGTTTTCATTCATAAGCAGATCTGACTGGCTTTACAAGCGTACTCGATTCCAATTGGCCAAATAATCGTCCTTCCAAGTAATTTGCACTCTAAATTGAATAAATCAGCCTCAATAAATCAGTCCGCTTCTCCCCTTGACCAGGCCACAACAACGTTATTGTTGTGAAACAATTATGCGTGATGAATGTTTCACTAGAATTCCTAAAAATTCTCCAACATGGTTTCGCATTTGATGCATGTCATTTCACTTTAATAAATTTATATCATAACCACAATAGGTATAAAATAGGAATAATTCAAGGGTTTGTGGCCTGCTGCCTCCACTGGTATAAATGGCAACAGGAGAGCTGTCATCAGTGAAGGCTTGGCATTTGGTTGCGTGAATCTCAGATACTCCCCGATGTTAGAAAAATTAAACTGGTTATTTTTCCAGCGATGAATAAGGATCCACAAAATTTCAAATGATGCTTAGGGCTGAAATAACTAATCTTAACCAGATATTTAATTATGGCCCATTCCACCCCACCCCCCCATTTAACACTCCACAACAACAGTCCGACGGAAGAAGATACCTCAAAAAGCAATTACATGTCGACTTACATGTATTAAGTTGTTCCTTTATCATAAACAATTTAATAAAAGACATTCCAAAAGGAAGTATCATAAATATTTTTCAGAAGTGCCATCCATTACAGGGATAAGTGAGGGCAGGCTTATGTCATTCGAAAGGAGATAGGAAGAAAAAAAAGGGGGAGGGGGCAGGAAGGGCACAGTTTTGAAGTGATTGGGGCATCTTGGGCAGGAAGAATAGCTTGTAAAACTTTGTGCCCTCCTAAAATCTCCTAAGATGAACTCTCCATATACACTACAGAGAACTCTCCATTCCATTAACATCAGTCTCTACAGATATTTTTTTCTCCCTATTAATAGTTTCTTCTTGCCTTATTACCCTATCCTTGGGCTCTACTTGATAGACAATTTTAGATTGGTCACAAATCAAACAAAATTTATGTAATAATAATAATAATAATAATAATAATAAATTAAAAAATATTTTAATAAAAAGGAATATTCTAGAATAACATTTTACCTTTTTGTCTATTTGGAAATTCTTGATTATAAAACCCACGTTGAGGTGGCGGTGTAGGTGGAAGAGATGCTGGAGGGGTTGGTGGATTACTTCCAAATGGATAAACTGAATAATAATCAGGGTGGTTCAAGATTGTGGCATTTCCAAACACTCCTCTTAATTTACAATCACCTGAAACGAATTTTTAATCTTTACTTCTTTTATTACATGATTAAATAACAACTCTGCCATTTACACCAATAATAAGTTTCACTTAAAAATAAACGCTTCTAGTGTACCCATGACAATGAAACTACCATATTTTTTGAATACAGGCTCTAAACCCCCCAAAAAAATCAAATTGTGGCTAATTGCTATTAGTTTTATAAGTTTTCCCATTTTGTTTCGCAAACTACATTTTCAAGTACACCCTGAGACAAGGAAGTTGCAAGGCTCGATCAGCCAATGGAATCCGACTTCAACACGTGATTTTGTTTACATCTCCTGCAAAGTTAGGTTGGATAAGATACAGTTGTGGTCAAAAATTTAGCTCCGACCAAATGGCTCTAAAAAAATATTACCAATATTTGAAAAATCAAGGCTCAAAAGTTCCAAAGGCTCCATCCCTGCTACAAAATAAATGAGACTGTCTGAAAAAAAAAAGTATTTAAAAAAATTATTTTTGGAAGAGACACTATGAAAAGGGAAGCATATTTCAGAATGATTAAGTAATTGGCTGGATATAAGTTTAGCACCCTAACGTGTTTGCGACTTACACGTGGGTTCCACATTGTAAGTTTGTTGTATTTTAATATACACAGTGTATAAGCAACAAATTTAATTTCACTTGTACACGTTTTAACCAGCAATCATGGGAAAACGACAAAATATATCGCTAGATCTCCGTGAACAAATTAGACGGATATGCAACGAAGGACTAACATTCGATGCCACCGCCAAAATTGTTAACTGCAGCAAATCATGTTGTGTACGTACAATTCAGTGGTACAACAACACTGGTTCTGTCAGAGATCGTTCGAGACCAGGAAGACCTAAAAACTAACCCCGCACATCAGCCGTATCATTCATCGTCTCTCCAAAAAAGACAGATCCTTAGCTTCAATAATCATTCAAGGTGAACTGTCTGCTCATCATCACGTTAGCATTAGTTCTTGTACTATTCATCGACGATTAAACCATTTAGTTTGTTTGGGTGAGTGGCACGAAAGAAACCTCTTGTGTCATTAAAGAACAGGACAGCTATGTTAGCTTTTGCTTGTACTTGTACCCATCTTAACTAGACAACACAACAGTGGAAAAACGTGCTGTGGTCGGATGAGACAAAGGTACAGCTCTTTGCATGTGACGGCAGAAAGTGCATCAGACATAATAAACATGAAACATACAAGCCACAGTGTTTACAGCCAACCGTGAAATGTGAAGGGGGAAATGTGATGATGTAGGGTTGTTTTACCTGGCATGGCATAGGCCCAATCCATCATATAAATCGCATAATGGATAGTTTTGTTTACAAATCCATCCTTGAGTCATTTTGCTTCCTTATGCCGATGATAATCTGCCCCTTATATGGTCATTCCAGCACGATAACGAACCGAAAAACATACCAGCAGACTTGTCAAGGAATGGTTACACATAAAACATATCAAAGTTATGCAATGGGCTGCTCAGTCAGCAGATTTGAACCCCAGAGAAATGCTATGGATTGATGTAAAAAAAACTGTTAAAGGAAAAAAAAAATTAATAGTATTCTTACACTACTCGACACCATCAAAGAAGCATGGAACAACATTCCAGAAGATCGGTGTAAATGTCTAGTGGAATCCATGCATAGATGATGTGTAGCCATTATTAAAAACATTGGTTACCGATTCTATGATGCATTATTTATTTTTCTGAATATGGTGCTAAATTTTTGTCCATAGGAAGGTCACCTAAGGATTAAAAAAAAATTATTTCATTGTTTCAACTCTGAATTCAACATGCATGGCTATTTGTTGGATCATTTCAATTCTTAATTCTTTTATTGGTGTAAATTTTTTTGTAATTGGTTAAGAATTTCTGGTAACAAACAACATAAGCTAAATTTTTGGCCACGACTGTATAGGAAAGACATTTCTGGTCAATGCAACGTTGAAATAATTGGATGTGGAACCCTTTTTACATTAAAAATGTGGAAATTTAATTGGACACGCCCAGCCAAATTTTCATTGAACAGAGTAAAAAAGCACAAATGCACATAATCGTCTGCTTGAGAATGGTTCAATTGTGCCATATGACTCATTGGCAACTGGTCGGACTTTATGGAAACACCCTAGACGTGCTCAAAAAACATTTTAAAGATTTAATTTTCACTAGGAAGACAATAAAGTGCAAACAAAGTAACTTTTCTATAAACATCTGTTTTTAATTAAGATGTTGATCTGTAATTTGTTTGATTGAACCAGTATACAACAACCACCTGAACTTAACGATCACGTTTGCTTGGTCCTATGGGCGGTCGTTATAGACAGGTTTTACTGTATTTTGCAAATTATCAATATACTGTAGACTCAGGATGTTACTTATAGTACATTTCATGACCTGCGGTATGTCACCTGCATTAAGGTCAAAAATAACTTAACTACATACTGTTCTATAACCTATATGATAAAACATTCTGCATAAAAAGGTCCTTATGAAATCCTAAACTACTGAATTTTTTGTCTGAGTGTGAAACAATTTGAAGGAGATCTTCAGTAAGAAAAAACATTTTTTCTTTCATTAACTAAAAAAAAAATAAAAAAAAATCTAATACCAGGATTAAGTGTCCCGCTTCCATAAACAGGGCACGCATTAAAAGAAGGTGGAATATCTGGTTCCATAATGTGTAAAGGGGGTAATGCTTTTAACTGAGTCATCATTGAGTCCATATATGAATCATAGTCTTCCTCAGGTTTTGTAGATGATCCTTTACGGGGCCTTTTCTTGGCCATTAAACCATCTTTGGATTTGGGTTGCTTAGGTTGGCGCTTTTGTTGATTCTGACGACGCTTTCCTTTTTGAGCTTCTTCAATTTCTTGCATCTTTCGAATTTCTAAAAATTATAAACCAACGATTAATAACATCAAACATTGCTTTTGTTTATTTAATATTTAAATAAGCTTTATTATACATCATTCAGTATTGCAATGTATACGCAAATTTACTAAATAGTACAATTCCATGGCCACAAGCTCATGGAATCAGTAGGCACGAAGTGTTCAGTGACAGCACTAAAGAATTGCCCATTAGTATGGCAGTTTGTATTGAGACAAACACTTTACTAAACATCTGATCCAATTAAAAAGGCATTTAGGAAAATCAATTTGTTCGGTTAATCAAACTTGTATACATCTGAACTAGTTTTCCGTGAACCATAAGAAAAGAGTGTAGTTATATTAGGGTTAATTCTAGACTTAAAAAAGGGCAGGGTGCTAAGGGCTAAAAAGGGTATGACATTATCAAAAAAGGGCACTTAATTTTCAAATAAGGGCTTTATGTTTTCAAAAAAGATTTTTTTTCTATAAAAAAAGAATAGTTCTTTTTGAAGTTCCTTAACCCTTTACAAGATTTTTAGATTTTTGTTTGCGGGCACATTTTCGGGTGTCAAGGCACACGATCAGGATCAAAGGGCAGCGGGGCGGAAATTTTTCATCGAAAGGGCAAATGGGGCAGCATGCCCTGTAAACCCTGCCTAAAATGAACCCTGATATACTGTAGGTAAAAAAAAAAAAAAGGCAGTTTTTAATAGAAACAGTAAATAAAAAGAAGGAAAATAAACGTAAAAACATAGTTGTTATCTCCTGAAAATAAAATACAAAAGCATGCAACATAAATATGTTTTTTCAAGATTACTGTAATTTTTGGAGTATAATACGCACCCTTTGACCTCCCCCGATTTCCTCTCCCCTCCCCTCAAAAAATGTTTTTGGGAAAAAAAATCATATTTTCATTAGTTTTTTTATTTTAGGAATATTAAATAATATTTATATTTTACAGGGTGTTTCAGTCAATATCACATTTAGGTGCAGAACAAAACTATTTGCAGCGATGTATCACTAGATGACCTAAGATTTATGTAACGTTTAGCGCTCCATACAACAACCTCTCCTTTTCAAAATGGCGCCCGTTTTATCTACAGAACAAAAAACTTGCAGTGTCGAATGGTATCTTGAAACGAAATCACCGGTAACAGTCCAGCGATACTTCCAAAACGCTTAAGACAGCAAGTGGGCACCTTGTGCGAAGACAATCAGGAACTTTATTCAACAGTTTCACGCAATCGGGCATGTGGAGGGGAAGAAAAGGGGTGGAAGCCAATGACACGCTCGAACCGAAGAAACAATTGGGGACGTTCATGCAAGGGTAGAGGATTCACCAACCAAAAACCCTCATTTGTCTCAAGAAGCGGGTGTATCGCAACTTCGCAAGGATTTGGACATGTTCCCTTACAAGATTCATGTCTTGCAAAAGCTTTCTGACGCAGGGGGTGTAAAGCGTCAAGACTTTGCTCAAATATTCGGAAGACATCTAGAAGAGAATCCTGGAGTCATGGATGCACTTTGAGTGACGGATGAGGCATACTTCCACCTCACAGGAGACGTTAACAGGCACAATCTGGTTTTAGGGAACCCAACACCCACATGAAATCCACGAATCATCCCTCCATCACACAAAACTGATGCGATATCAAAACAAGGGCTCTTTGATCCGAATTTCTTTGACCATTATGTCAACGCCAAAAATTATGCCGAAATGATCCAGGGAAGTTTCATCCCAGAACTGCGAAGGCAACGTGTACCTCTACGTCGGCAATGGTTCCAACAGGATGGTGCCTGGCCTCACACAGCTCCCAAATTCTTGGACCTCCTGCACTGCATCTTCGGAAATCGTGTAATCTCGAACCATTTCCCGGAAAGGTTCGGAACTGGGTTATCATGGCCCCCAACCAGTCTGGATCTAAATCCCTGCGATTTTTTCTTGTGGGGGTATCTTAAGGACTTGGTTTTTAAGACAGCTCCTCGATCTCTTGCAGAACTGCAACATAACATCATCAATTGTTGCGGCAACATTGACCGCGAAATGCTGCATCGAGTTTTTGGAAATTACACATGGTAAAGTAGCAAACTCGAGAAACATTTACATATGAAGATCTTCATCAAATGTA
Source organism: Rhysida immarginata (assembly GCA_023313115.1). NCBI lineage: Eukaryota > Metazoa > Arthropoda > Chilopoda > Scolopendromorpha > Scolopendridae > Rhysida > Rhysida immarginata. The sequence goes on along the minus strand of JAHWFO010111979.1, from coordinate 394,821 downwards.
AATTGAACAGCATCTTCTTCGGTGATTTGTTGCTCAGAGTGACACAACATACATTCAACAATTAGGAACATATTAAGATAATTTCCTAAGTGACTAAATAACAATAGAAGTAACCACACAAAAATTTACTAACACACCTTTTTATTTTTTACAGGATCACTGTTTATAAAGGAATAACATACGAGAGCGCTTGGAAAAGTAATGCCTCCACGCATGTAACTTTTTTATTTGGTAACCGATTTTCAAAATTCTTTTTGTACCTGATACTTACATTTGCCCTCTATGTAATGCACTATTCACTTTTCGACATAGTCCCCATCCCTATCCACTGTTGCACCAACGCGTGACTAGTGGGGTGAACCTGTTGGAGAGGAATTCCGGGGTTGCTCCGGGCACCAGGATTGATTAGCAGCTCTCACCTCGTTGTCAGAATGCAACTCATATCCCTTAAGGTGCTCATTCACCTCTTCCCAAGAGCACCTTAAGGGATATGAGTTGCAGTCTGACGACGAGGTGAAAGCTGCCATTCAATTCTAGTATCGATAACAGCCCTACTTATTTTACAAGGGCGTTTGGAAAAGGTTTGCCTTCTATGCGACAGCTTCAGCAATTTGTGGCATATGGACGTGAAACTTGTATAAAAGAAACTTCTGATTCGTTGACTATCATGACACCGAACAGCACCCATCTATAACATCATGAATGCACAGAAAAGCTGGGAAAATGGTGACGTACATGGACGTTTGACTGAAACAACGTGCTGTGATTGAATTCCTCACTGTGGGGGGTTAAACACCTGTAGACATTCATCACAAGATGAGTATATTTAAGGGCAACTTATGTGTGGATGTGGGTACTGTCAGAAGGTGGGCAAGAGTGTGAAAGACAGCAACCCATAACATCAAACATATGAAGGGTCACCACACAATTTCGTGTTTCACGTTCATCTTGCTAAGAACAAAGCTTGTGTGTACCAGCAAACCAACCTACAGTAGACCACCAGTGATTCAAAGTTTTGACTTTACACCAGAAATGAGGAGGTCAAAACAGCAGTGCATCACGGATGCCTGTAAGAAAGAGAAAAACTTATCCAACATTAGCGCAACTAGACAGGGATAGATGATGACTACATTGAAAAATAAGATAACAACATTTAAATATAGTAATTCCTCTAAATTTTTTAATGAAGACTATTATTCCTTGATCTGCTTGTATTATTGAAAAGGTGGGTTGGTTTATTAAGTTTTTGGATGGGTCAACATCTACATCATTTGAAAGAGTATATCTACCACGTGTTCAAGACAACAAACATCTATGCCTGCAGCAGGTTTCGAATAATGCAGATAATTTGATAATAATTAAGTACAGAGTAAGCAGTTAAGGATGTCGATGCACAATAATCTACCTTGTATTAATTGCTTTTCTTCCTTAGGATCGTGATCATTGTCAGCAACTTCTTGAGTAAGAGGCATTTGATCAATAAGTTCTAGTTGCTTCTGCTGATCAGGTGTAAGTGTAACATGTTCATCAGGATCAGGTTCCTATAAATTTAAGATTAGTATTTCTATTTAAGATTAAAACTTCATGTAGACATTCTACATTAAGGAAGACATTCAAATCACAGATTTGGATCAGTTGGTGCGCTTTGTAAATCACAGATCAATTGAGTAGTGTAGAGAGGCCAGTTCAATTTATTCAAATGTAACTGATTAACTTCAAATATTTTTTTTGAGAAAATTAAGGGCAAATCTTTAAAATCTTTCTATGGTAAATATAACCATGCAACATTATTGTGACGGGAGTTAAATTTTGTATTTAATAAAATACTGACAATTATGTTAAATACGAAATACGAGGGTCATTTCAAAGCTCTGCATGCTGTACGATTAAATTTATTTGTCATCAAACGATTTAAGCTTACAGTGTTAATTTAATGATTACAAACCTTTGAAATGCCCGTCGTACTTAAAAAAATGATTATAAAAGGAAACTGAATGTTTCTTTTGAATCATTCAAAGTATAAGTTGGGGAAAATATTCAGAAAATAGACATATCAAATAAGTAAAAACTTCTATGAGCATTGGGACTTGGGAGCATGGGCGAAGAGCCGTATGCGCTCTCCAGATGAAGGCACCATCTGGTGGTGTGCTCTCTCTTGCTCTCTCTCTCTCCCCAGTCCGTCAACGCTTGCTCCCGAAGCAACAGCATAGAAGGTTGCTCTCTGGAATACTTAACAGGTAAGCCCAGCAATGTAACGAGCACAGTAGCGTTAAGGTAATAGTAAACGGTGATCCTGTGCCAACGAGGGTACAACAATCAGAGAGGAGAATGCAAAGCGCATGGGCAGGGAGCAAATGGATTTAAAATGAGATATTGATGTATTTGGAAAGAAATTTCTTAAAAAACAATTCAGAGGAACAATCCAAATAAGAGAAATGAGATGGCAAGGAGAACTTATCAACAAGATTTCTTGAAACAGATAGCTGTGAAGTAAATCTTTTGTGCTCTATAATATACGGTCAAACCTCGCTATAAGGATACTTGATAAAAGGTTAATCCGCTTAAAAGGATACAGCTGTACAGTCCCGTTTTTCTTTATTGATTTCAATGCATTTTAATCCACTTAAAAGTATATTGGATAAAAGAATAATCTGCTTATATGGATAAATTTCAATGCTAAAATTTGTGTTGAACTCCGGTTAAATGGATAAATTAACTGTAAATGCACTGTGATGTCATTGGCAGACACATTTTCTCTACCGTTTCTGTGTAATATGTACACTCTGCATATAATAGCAACTTTATCATCTCCCTCTAAGCCAATGGTCAGTAATAGCACTGCATCCCTTATTAAACTCTGTAAGGGGTCATTCGAAATTCAGTACCCTTCACAGTAGACTGTCAATTGTCATTGGGAATTTATCCTTCTGTGAAGACTCCCAGCTTCCTTGCAAAAATAAGCGACCGGTTTTTGCATAGTGCAATTTTTTTTTCTGTTATTGATTTGTTTTTAATTTCTTAACACAAATTTTCTCTAAAAAATAGCTTTAGTGTGACATGTCCTCTGAAAAATATAAAACCTTATCTCTATCTGAACGTGTTGAACTTCTTAAATTGTTTCGTTGTAATGAAACTCAAGCAACCTATTTCAGATTATTGTCCAAAATTGTAAAATGTAATTTCTTTCTCTTCATTCTTATGTATCCCAATCTAATACTGTAAAAGTAAATACTGCACATGTATTAGACACTGTTCAAATCAATCTGTGTTGAGTACTGTATTTTTTAAAATGAAAATCCTCAACTCCGGATAAAAGGATACTTTGCTTATAAGGATATTTTCTACTGGTCCCGAGGGTATACTTATAACAAGGTTTGACTGTGCCAGTGATGAAGGAAAACGACTGTATATGCTCCAGAGTGTCATGCTACCCAAAAGAATATCCAGTTGCTGCTGGTTATCTATAATTAAATGCAAAATCTCCATTTGTAACTGTTATTCAGAGACATTTCCAGGCCAAATTTGCAAAAGAAGCACCTCACCATAAGGTCCTTGTAATGTTGTGTAAGTGAGGTGCTTCTTTCACAAATTTGGTTCGAAAATGTCTTGACGACAGTTACTGATGAAGTTTCTGCTTATTAGAACACGAGAAGTTTTTTTTCTTCCCACTAACGCTGCCATTCTAAATAACAGCGCCTCTAGTGAGCATTTCAGAAATGAAACACTTTTCAGTGTTGCCAAATGAAGCTTGGAGAGTTAACCTTTCATGTTATTTCAGTTTTGCGATCTGTTTTCTTTTTGTACCACCAATTTTAAATTACCTTGTAAATTTCATTAAAAGTGATACTACACCATTGCTAATTTCATCCAAATCAGTGACATGAATGTTTTAATGGTTAATTTGATATTTCAATTTCCAAGGAAGAGGGGGGGAAAAAAAAAAAGAGAAATGAATGATTATTTGCCTTCTCTTCATTTGATTTCTTCTGAGGCTGGTTATTCTGAAGTAGTTGCTTTAACAAGGCATTTTGTGGAACAGGATCCATCATATCATCTTTCAGATGCCTTTTAAATTCTATAATAAAATAAGTATAAAGCTTAGAGTAAGTAACTCATCGACACTTATCTTAAAATTTAATTAATACCAAAATAAAATGAACTAGCAAAGACAATAGGGAATTTACGCATAATGAAAACATCTAGTCAAATACAAGTTTGCGATGCATATTTACATTTCAAGAATATACATTATAAACTAGCCAATTAGCGACCTCGACCGGGTTATAATTTTTGCCACCAGATGGGGATGGTGGCACTATTAGCGATAGGCCCTTTACTGTCCACCCAATCTTCTCTGAATCAGATGATTATCAAAAATAACTTTGTTCTTTTTTCTTGTTTTGGTTCATAAACAATGTTCTTGAAAACAAACAGTTCCTGATGTCCATGGTCTAGTATTGTTAGGAACTGAAATAAATAAAGGTCTAAGACGATACAGATACCTATGCGGTGTATATAAACTAGACTGTCCCGACTGTGATGCATACTATATTGGATCAACACGACGCTCATTCCTCACAAGATTCAAGAAACACAGAAGATCTTGGTTTAACAAGGATAAAAAATCCACTTATGCGGAACACCTAATAACAATGAAACACCGCGTATGTTGCCAACTGAAGACTGCATGAAAATGATATGGATAGGAAAGGGAGCAGAGATGATAGCCATCCTTGAAGAAATGGAAATTAGAAAACATCGACGTTCCAAACAAGGAAAGATGCTTAACAATCAAATATCCTTCGACAACGATGACATAATCGACTTCATTATCGATCTTCCAGATCGTAACAACCGGATATGAGCTCTCTAGTAGTGCCACCATCTATAACCAACACCAACCCAAAACTTTTGACTTTGTAAGTCCATCAATCAGCAATCTGATAGGTGGATAGCCCTCCTGTTATGCTATATAATGTGATACTAATGTAAAACCTACTTGTTACTATTTTGCTAGCCTTGAGAATGGTCTAATACCGAAACGTGCGTCGGCAATAAACATAATAGTACCCGTATCGTCGTAGACCTTTATTTATTTCAAACAGTTCCTTCTACAATAATTATTCATTGTACAATTAATTTTATAAACTAAAATGTTTAGCGAAGGGGGGAGGGGCTGACAAACTTCAACCTAAATTAGCATATAAGGTACATCACAGCAGATTAATTATACATTATAATATACAATGTATAGTTCATTACTCAGTACATTAATTCACTTTTTATTTGAATTTCCCATCGCCAAAACCTAGCACGAAAATAACTTCTCAAAACGATGGCAACTTCAAAACTGCTTCAATCTAATGAACTTCAAACGAAACTAGCGTATAATATTAGAGGCCTGTCCAAAAAGTATCCAGATTGAGGCTACAAAAAAAAAAGTAGAAGTCGCTGCACCTTTTTCCTATCCGGATTGTGTGACGACATTTCTGCTGATGATGTAATGAAATTTGCAGCTGTTAAGAGTGTCGCATGCAATTATTGTGACGGGCTAAAGCAGAACGTTTTTCTTTTCTCGTTGCGTGGTAAAAATGACAGAAAACATTGAGCAACGACATTGCGTCAAATTTTGTTTTAAAATCGGTAAAATCGCAATGGAGTGTTATGAATTGCTATAACAAGCATTGAGCAATGATGTTATCAGCCGCACACAAGTTTTCGAATGGTTCAAGGGCTTTAAGGAGGGTAGAGAATCGGCACAAAGTGATCTGTGGGCTGGTCGGCCTTCAACATCAAAAAATGACACCACAACTGAACAGGTTCATCAACTCATGCAATCAAATCTTGCTGCAGATGGTGCTTATTTTGAAAGTGACTAAACATTTATGCGAGTTCAAACCATATTTTTTTTTTTGATAGCCTCAATCCGGATATTTTCCAGACAGGCCTTATACATCGCAGTATGTTAATTCACTTTTTTTTTAATTTCCCGTTGCGAAAAGCTAAAACGAAATTGACCTCTCCAAAATAATTCCATCCATACATGCAGTTGCATTTTGTCCTGTTGCATTTTTTCCCCGGACATCTTTATTAAAATTAAATACTGTACAAGATGTTTTCTATATATGCTTGCATACTTTATTTCTCGCGACAAGTCAAAAATGGGGACCGCATTATACAAGATGCGCATTGTAGTAGAATAACTACAGTAAATTTCATTGGCAGTGCCAACTTCCTCAGCAACTGTGGAAAATTTGGACTAAGTGTTCAGAAAAAAAAAAAGAAAGTACCATCAAAAAGTTAAATTTTCTTCATTTTTGCATGAACTGATCAAATACTCATAATGACCTAGTCCTCTTTATCTACTCTTATGAATCTCCTCCCAGATCACGAAAAACAAATTCAATTCTCATTTTTCTGCACCACGTGCAATTAAACCCCCACTTTCTTCCAGCCATGAGACTCATTGATATACGACCACAACAAACTGATTGGCGACGGTGTATTGACGACCACTGGCGAATGCTCATGAAGCGAAACACGAGTAGACGCGTCACGCTACAATCAAAAATGGAATGAAACAGTCCTGCCTGCCATTCACATTAACAAAAACTTGGTTTTGGGTTGGAGTGGGAAACCCTGTATAAGGTTTTAAACTTTTCTTTTAAATATTTAAAAAGAAATTAATTGCCAAGAAATCATTATGGCAAAGATTAAATTAGGAGTTTCATAGCCATTTAACAGATACCTGCGTTTGTTTTCTGATCTTCAACAAGTTCCTCTTTAACCTCTGCTACAGCAGTATTTAAAGTCATATTCATCTGTGAAGAGCTATCCTTTAATTGTGATGATTGTACCAAAGAATCTTTGACAGCAGAGGCTAGTCCTAATGCCAATTCTTCTATCTTTTTATTTCCTTTATCATCCTGCAACAGTTAAACATTACGATAATCAACAAAGAGTTAAGCTCACAGCAAAAATAAAAAAAACACAATTAATTCACTACTGTATAAGTAATGGAAAATTACATAAAATAACAGTATTCAAGCACCCTTA
>JAHWFO010111979.1:363385-382765 GCA_023313115.1 Rhysida immarginata | reverse complement strand
AATCTGGTGAGGAAGTCCCACTTGGGATACTCTTAATATACCACTGGTGGGAGGCTGTCCATAACCCATTCCACCAGAAGGCATGATCACAGGCGGATTTCCAATGGGCATCATGTTGCTGGAATCGGGCATGTCGTTTTTTAGATTATTATGCAACAGCTGAGGTTGACCGATAGGCTGGAGAGCTGTTCGAGGCATGCCAATAGGAGAATCATTATTAGAACGGGAAATGTGAGACGGGTGATACTGCTGTTGCATGGATACAGGAACTGTAGGAGGTAATCCAACAAGATGGCCTTGATTTCCCTGAGGGTACCCAACCCGAGGTTGGCCAATCTGAGCACCCATGCATCCCAATGCTACAGGAGGATTTCCAACTTGAGAGTAAGTCATGGACATCCGAGATGAAGGCCCTACGAGCCTGTGCGCATTACTGGACTGCAGAGCTGCATAAGAGACCTGAGGAGAACCTATAGGAGTGTTCATTTCGGAATTTACTGCGTGGCTGCTGACATTGGGCATGCGTGCCATTCGGTATAATCCAAACTGGTGCTGTAGCTTGGAATTAGCAGTACTAATCATTCTGTTAGAAATAGTCTGAGATGACCCGTTAATATTCGTATCATCTACAGTCGTGCTTATTGCGATATTTGCATGTGATTGTTGATCCACTTTATTCAGAGCTGGATTATTCAAAAGTGACTGAGAGTTTGGATGGTTTTCACGCCCAATACCAGCATTTGAAATGACAGACTGCATGGATTGGCTGCCTTCGTCGCTGCTTAGTTTTTCTTGTGAAACGCTAGTTGAAGGCAGTTTTAAATTATCTTCGTGATGCAATTCTTTAGCATTGCTCTCTATGTCTTTATTATTTTGCGAATTCCTTATCATGATGTTTGTAATGCTAGAAGGTAGCGTTGTTGCATTTGCCATATGTGATGCAGTCTGATTATCATCATTTGTCAGTTTACTCTGATCGTGAATTATATTCGTAGGTTTGCTTTCGAGAGAACCATCCTCTCGAAACTCATGCTTTTCATAAGAATCTGTACTTGATTTCGAAGAAATTTCTGAATGTGAAGTATGTATGTTGTCTTCTGCTTTATTATTCATCTGCTGCAAATTACATTCATAGGGAAACTGTTTCTCTTCCATGGAAGGGTTTTTCGGTGACTGAAAAGCACAAGTATTGCGATCTATAACATCTTGCTTTGCATTAAAATTTACATGATCAGGTTTTACACCGCCTCCTTCTTCATGTTCCTTTGTCGTTTCATTCTGATCATCATGATTACTCGACGAATTAGAAACGTCAAAATTCTTTTCCTCCAAATAATTATCTTTCAGATCTTTTCTTTGCTCTTCATCTAATTTATGATTTATTGAACTCGCAATATCTAATTTATTATTATTATTGCTGCTTTGTATTTCAGTTACAGATGGCAAAGTTTCACCTGGACTGTTTCTTCTAAGACAGTTTTCAATTTGAAGAATACTATCTTCTATCTTTACAGTAGTTTTAATGGGATCTCCTGCACAAGAAACTGAATTCATTTCGGTTTTCACTACCGTTTGTTCATTTATTGAATGCATAGTGTTTTTGAACGTGGAAACGGTAATTGAATTTCCCGCTGTGCTGTAAGGGAAAGTGGTTGGGGGCGATTCTTTATTTCTAAGACAACAATGTTCATTTTCTTCACGTGAATTCTCCGCTGAACAAGGCACTTCAGATTTTATAATATTACGAGGAGTATTTTCTTCGCTGGCAGTAGCGGCCTGGTTAGTCGCATTTTCAGGTGTACATCTTTTATCACTACTAGTTTCATTACTCTTATGATTATCTTCAGCTCTTATCATGTCTTGAGATTCATTACTATGATTATATTTTTCTTCAATCGTGTCAATTTTGTTTGAGCTTTTATCTAGAGTTGGATTCTTTTTAGTACTATCTACGTTTCCATTTTCGGATTCCGAAGGCATTCCCGGATTTCTATCGATGTTGTTCGCGTTACTTTCTTCCTTCTTAAAAGACATTTGTGGATTGCATAAAAATTTCGTATCTTTTACATCATGGTCGTCTTCATCGTCGTCATCGTCGTCGTCATCAAAGCTCAAGGAATTCTGATCTTCTTTCTTTTCTTCACCAAGTGAATGATCATTGTCACAGTTATTAACCTCTTTATGCAAAGAGGATTTGTCAGTAATGTAAGCTTCTTTTTCATTTTTAATACGACAAGGCATCTCGACAGCAGGAGAAAAATATTTTTCGTTTGTATTCGTTTTCGGATAACTGCCTTCAATCACCGAGCTGTGTTCAGAAGTAAACTTTTTCTCTGTCATGCTCTGCAAATCAGAAGCACTTGGTTTTGGAATTCGTGGACTATTCGGTCCTCTCGTATATTCTGCAAGCATCCCAGTTTCTTCACCACATAACGTATCATGTGTTGAAGTTTCAATGTTATGGACAAGAGCATCTTCGTCACTGGTGTGCTTCAATGGTAGATCACAAGAAGAGCTCCTATGTTGAACTAATGGTGGCTCTAGAAATTGAAAAAAAAAAAAAAAAAAAAAAAAAGAAAAGATCAAATTAACTATAATGCTAGAGATTATTAATAGAAATGTGTAAATATTACTTTATTGTTTAGAAAAGCTCTCCCTTAAGACATTTCTATAATAAAGACATTCGTAAAATTATGCTGTACTGAATTGTATTCATATTGGCACCTGCTATGAATGTAGACAAACCGTTTTCTTTCAGATTTCAAATAATTTTTTTTTTTCCATACATTACAGAATATTCAGATAACGAGAGAGACTTGATGTACAGGGTGGGTGTCTTAAAGTCCAATATCACAGGGAATATTGAAATGTTACAGATTAAGAATACCCATAGACGAATAAGTACAGGGCGAGTCAAAAGTCGCAGTACACCCTGTATTTTCGAAAACCTTGCAGGAATTGGGAAATCTGAATATTTCAGTAAGGTATGGGTGAGGTGGTCTATCTTTTATGGTATGTACCGAACATGGCCGCCATCTTGAATCTAAGTCAATTTTTTTAAATGGAAAAGGGGCCGTGTGATATATCAAATAACACGAGCATTTTCTGACAAAAATTTCATTCCTGTAAACAGATTTGAAGTAGCAGTTACGGTTCAAAAGTTACAACACATTTAGTTTCATTTTGTAGCAGGTAATTGAAGATGGCTTTGACCACGGAGGAGAAAATTGAGGTCATTTTGATGTCTGGAGAACGAAGTTTCCATGTCATAGCTGCAGATTTTAACAACCAGCACCCAGAAAGACCTCCAATTTCACACAACACTTTCAGGTATACTTAATTAAGAAATTCCGAGAAACTGGGACTGTGGTTGACAAGGCACGGAGTGGCTGTCCAATAAGTGCTACTGACGAGACATCCTCAACAATGGTTTTGGCGTCCTTCGTCAAGAACCCACAATGCAGCACACGACATTTGTCAGCAGAATGCAGAATCAGCCAGTCATCGATCGTACGAATCCTTCACGCTCATCATGGCATCCATTCAAGATTCTGATACTCCAGCACCTAGCAGAGGATGACCCAGACAGACGTATGCAGTTTTGCATGTGGGCTCTAGAGCAACATCGACAAGATCCCTCTTTTGCACAAGGTATCTTGTTCAGTGGTTAGATGTTCAATTTCCTGGTCATTGGATTGGCCGACGTGGTGCTGTGGAATGGCCACCCAGATCACCTGATCTCACACCACTTGACTTTTATCTGTGGGGTCATTTAAAGCAACCCGTATATGCAGACAAAATCATAAACGGACACCATCTCCAGCAATGCATTGAAGGGTGTGCCAGTATTTCTGCAGAAATCTTTCTGCGAATATATGACGATTGGATTCAGCGCCTTCAAATGTGCCTTGACCAAGAGGGACACCATGTTGAACATTAAATGACTGTCCTTTATGGAGAACAGTCCAGCCTGTAATTCCAAACAAAATGTGTTGTAATTTTTGAACCATAACTGCTACCTCAAATCTTTTACAGGAATGAAATTGTCAGAAAATGCTCATATTATTTGATATATCACACGACCCCCTTTCCATTTAAAAAAAATTGACTTAGATTCAAGATGGCTGATTTCAAGATGGTACATACCGTAAAAGACAGACTACCTCACCCATACCTTACTGGAATATTCAGATTTCCCAATTCCTGCAAGGTTTTCGAAAAAACAGGGTGTACTGCGACTTTTGACTCACCTTGTATACTATCGAAATATTATAGCCTTTGATAAAGGTACGAAAAGCATTACGGCAGCAAATGTTCAAATTGATCTCCCTCTTGAACCGTGCCGATTCATTGATACGTGTACAAGATGTGGCAATTAAATACTCGGACTAATGCAAATATTCACAAATGAGAAGTCCAAATGAAAATTCTGTTTAATACGATTCAAAGTAATCTTCGCCAGAGACAATACACTTTTGAGCGTGTTCGTACAAGTTTGTGAAACAGCTTTTGAAGCCTTCGGACGGAAATCAGGAAACAGTCTGAAGGGGCCAAATCCGGAGAATAGGGCGGGCGGTTGAGCTCTGTGATGCTATGTTTGGCCAGAAATCGCTTCACACTTATGGCAGTATGCGGCTGGGCATTATCGTGAAGAAGAACCCAAGTTCTGTTTCAAAAAATTCTGGTCTCACTCTACGACTCTTTGCACTAGACGATCCAAAACAGCTTCATGCAGTTAGTTCCTTAGTCACGCTTTCACCAGAGGGAACAAACTCATGATGAATGAGGCCTTTACTGTCCAAAAAAAGCAATCAACATTACCTTCTCGACGATACTAGTTCAAATGCGATACATGTTATAATGAGTGTCTGAAAACAAATCCTTTAAGCTACTAAAAAAAAAAATCTACGCAACTGCAGTGCGACAGGTGACTCATACAAACCAGCTCTATGTTAAATTTTTGTTTACATTTTACGCAGCAACCTCTGTTTGAGTATTTAATTGCCACGCCTTGTATAATCAAACCGTAAGAACTAGAGCCCTGAGTGAAAAGATCGATAAACATAACAAAAAAAAAAAAAAAGGGAGTACGGTGATACTTCCTGGACGGGGTGAAGTAAGATAATGAGTCATGTCTAAGCAATATTTTCCCTTCTATTTTACTTTAAGTTAGTTTGTTACTTCCCTTATTTTGTTAATCGATCATTCCACTCGGATCTTACGGCTTAATTATACATAACATAATACGAGACAGGACTTTGGATACAGTTCCCCTACCCCCACCCCATCCCTCTTCGTGTATATAAGCATTAAACCTTTTATTGATTAAGATGTTTAAAAAAAAATTGAAAGTAACTCCAAAAAATAATTACCAACAGGATATTTTACTGGTGCTGGTGCACTTGCACTATTTCTAGGTGAAAGTCTATGAGTCATTCTGGGCCCTAGAATATTATCCACTCCAGGTTGTGATGGATGTTCTGGGCCAAATATGGGTCTCCCTGTACGTAACTGACCAAGTGACGCCTCTTCTCGGCAGAAAGATAGTGGTTTTCCAGAATTATGAATTCCTTCCATATCTTAAAAATAAACATCGATGCTTTAATTCATAAGAACAACAACTTCTAAAGAGATAGGATAAAATTATATTAATTCCATTAATCACAATGACTGTTCACTATTACAAATCATTATTAGATTAGACTAATGAAGCAGGGGGAGAAATTGCAGAAAAACTATACTTCGTCCAACGAAAGAAAATCTGTGTTCAATTAAAAGTCGAATTTTAATTGTGAAATATTATTATTTTTTTTAATGCAACGATGTCTAACAACTGAACTGGAAATATGACTGGACACACAAAGCTTTCCTTTTGATGAATAAACTATAATTAAGGTTTTATATTCAACATGTTTCATTGTCATCATTTTGATTGTCAACTGATTTAAATATTTGCATTAGGTTCGTATCTATATCTTAGCCCAGTCTCCCGGTTCGTGATACAGTGCTTTTCCTACAATATCCGCTGGCCCGTTTTTTAATGAACGACCTAATATATTCTAATTACCGTAAATCTTCTACTATAATGTGAATTTTTTTGGCCTAAAAAAGCATCTAAATTTGCTGGGTCGTATTATACAAGAGGATAAAAGTCAGCCTTCCGACGACTGCGGCCGGAGGAGGTTTTGTTCGGAGGAGATTTTGTCCTGATAACATTACCGTATATTATTAAATTGCATATTCAGTGTCCAGTTCATTATATAATAAATTAATTCACTTTTTATTCGAATTTCTCGTCGCCAACATCTAACAACATCGAAAATAACTTCTCCCAAACATCCATACTTCTAAATAGGCCTACTTCCAAACTGCCTCGAACCAAAGCCTACAAGAAAGTTTATGCAGTGAAAATATTACACTGAATAAAGATTACTTGTCTTTTTATTAAGAAAATTGATGTACTGTTGTGTTTTTTTGTTGATGTGCAAGTGAGAAAGCTTTCCATATCAATGTAGGGCTATAAACTTCCAAACTGCCTCGATGAAGTTGAGGCAGTTGCTTTTGTCGAAGTTGCTTTCTGTGCTGATGACATTCAGACGAATTTGCTGTATATTATACATTAATTACATTGCATATACAGTGTCCAGTTCATTATACAATAAATTAATTCACTTTTTATTCGAATTTCTCTTCGCCAACATCTAACAACATCTAAAATAACTTCCAAAGATCGATATAAACTCACTTTTATGGGGCAAATGTTCCAAAATTAAATTGAATTTGAAAGACCTGTTTGAAGACACAGATGAATCAGATTTTGAAGGTTTCTGAATATTAAATATCCAGACTATTTAAAAATAAAGATTTTTTTTCTGTAAAAATTTGCACATTTTATTTCTCGCGAGGAGTCAAAAATGGGGGTCGCATTATACAAGAGGATAGGATTTTTGCCGATTTTTTGGGCCGAAAAAGTGGAGTCGCATTATACAAGGGGTCGCATTATAGTAGAAGATTTACGGTAAATAGAAAAAAATAGTAAAGAAAATTCCACGGCCTGGACTCGAACCAGGGACCTTCGGGTTTCCTTTGCAATGATGTCTTGAAATTGAAATCTGAGAGTTAATTCGACACATTATACAACGTAACAACATTTTGTTTATCACGTATTAATGCTGTTTCTTAATGAATTTGGTGATGCCGATTCTAAAAATGATATTTGTTTCACTCTACTGTCGACGATTGCAGAATTATGACTCATTGTGTATATTTGATTGTGTTCAATGTCAATATACGACTCATCATCTTGGGTGCAGAATGTCAATAAAAATGCATTATCTGCATTCACATAGAGACTTCTTCAAACATAATTTGGAAGATGTAAGCGCAGAACACAGCAAATGCTTCCATCAAGACATAAAAGTTAGCTGACGTCATTTGCGCAATGAAGGAGCCGAGAGCCTACGAAATAGGATTGCTGATTCCAAACACTGGAACCATGCAATATACACACTAGTAAAGTTGAAACGGGCAGCCAGTTAAATTATTTTGTGAATTTGTGTAATTTATATTATTATTAAGACATTTAATACAGTTATATAATTTATAAATTAATATAGCGCTTTTTAATCACTTAACGAAAGAATGCCATCGTTCGCAGATCATTCTTTGTTTTTGAAAACGATAGATGTATAAATCGCTGTTTTGGCTCCTTCTTGAGCAGTGAGAAACTCAACAATTTCACATCTTAAGCGATTATACAGGGTGTTCAATTTATCTGAAGACATTGAAATACCTCGAGAACCACACATCGGATCAAAAAAAGTGTGGAATGAAAAATGTTCGTCTCAAAGGGGGACATCTAATGATACCAAACTCAACCCCCCAGCCCCACTCCCTGGAGGTGGGGGAGGGAGGAGTTAAAAAATTTAAACGGCAACCCCCATTTTTTATTGCAGATTCGGATTCTCCGGAAAAAATTACCCCAATTTGACCTACGATTCGAGTCATTTCGGTCACAGATGGCGCTGTAATCGACAAAAATCAAAATGGGTAAAAAATCGTTGAAAAATGGCGATATCTCAAGAAACAGGTATCAGATCAGCAAAATAAAATTAAATTCTTACAAATGCTATTTAATGACACCATAATTGTCCACCCATCCCCACTCCCGAGGGGTGGGGAAGCAAATTATGTCAAAATTTCCAATGGGAAACAAATTTTTTATAGGAAACCTTGGTATGGGAAACAAATTTTCTTATACCATTGATTTGACTTCATTATTCATGTAAATTATTTCGCAGATGGCACTACCATCGAAAGAATACGGAGAAGTTCATTTATTCGTTTATTGTTAAGCAGAAACTACGTTTGGCGTTACCCAGGAAGAACGACGTGGACGTTGTAGTTTTCTGTTGGCTTTGGGGTGCTTGTTTTAGGTGCGTCCCCTTGCGTTTCATTGTTCAATTACTTATAGTAAATGTTTGAAGTTTTAACCACCAACTTCAATACACTTATTTATCCTTTTTTCAAATGATTGCAAACAGGACAAAAGATCTGGGGGAATTTCAGAGCAAGCGTTTCTAATACGTTCTATCATGTTTTCACGGGTTGTTGGCACTTGTTGGTAAACCTTATCTTTTAGGTAACCCCAAAGAAAGAAATCAGGCGATGTCAAATCAGGTGACCTAGCTGGACAATTAATCGGGCCACCTCTGCCAATCCAACGTCCATTATAGGGGTAATTGGGGTAATTTTTTCTGAAGAATCCGAATCTGCAATAAAAAATGGGGGTTCCCATTTAAGGTTTTTTACTCCTCCTTCCCCCACCTCCAGGGGGTGGGGGTGGGGGGTCGAGTTTGGTATCATTAGATGTCCCCCTTCGAGACGAACATTTTTCATTCCACACTTTTTTTGATCCATGTGTGGTTCTCGAGATATTTCAATGTCTTCAGAAAAATTGAACACCCTGCATAACACTGGGTTATACAAAGCGATTTCATTCCATCTCTACGTTGGAACCAATGTTAAATCCCAAAGCGAGAAGACTTGTTTGGAACCAATTCAAGTCACGTGACTGAAGAGCACCCAGGATTGACGTCACATTTGCACTCCCTATGGAGGAGAGGTACCAAAGACGAAGGGATACAGCAATGATGGGTGACTATGTTTGGGGCTTACTCAGACAAGATGCTAACGTACACAAACGAATGTGCCATTCCAATCTTACTTTTTAGTTCCGTATTTATTGTGTTCGAAGAAGTAATGATCCTAATAGCTCAAAAACTAGGTGAAATAATTTTTTTTTTTTAATTTTATTTTCTGTTAAAAGCAGTGATGATACACACAAATAAATGCCATTTTTGAAATCAGCATGTTAAATTTCATACAGAAACAGTGGAATATTTCAATTACACATTTGTTGCCTTGATTAAAATTTGTTGCCTTGTGTTATACAAGGTCCGCCAGCGAAACGGGAAGATTTCGTAAATATTTTCATTGTCAAACAATTATTTTTTAATAACTTCTAAGGTGTTAATGGAAAGTTAAAGAGTAGCCATTTGTTTTGCAATAAGAAATAAGCATAAGAAAATTCATTTTTTGAATACAACATCTGCCAAATGTCCTCCGTTGAAATTTATGTAATCTTGGAGTCGCAGACTGATAGGTCGGGAGACCGAGGGGGCCAACTGATATCCCGTTTCGAGAAACAACACACACCGGGAACACATATTCTTGCTGATAAGGTGGTCAAATTGTGGTGTAAGGAAGTTCTCAATCATTGCAATGTATCGCTCAGTTGACCTACTGCTCCCTAGCGTCAATATACTGAACCCGTCCTGCCAACAAAACCTAATGGCAGGCCTTGTAGGTCATGATAGGCTGGCAACTTAGTTCCTTACTACTTCGCCACGAGCTGCCAACTCCACCTCAAATCTTCCCGTTTCACTGGCAGACCTTGTATATATGCTTTGCTTCCACTGCAAAATGCCATTCGCTAACAATTTAGCTGTTCTGCCATTGATATGGTGAATAATATAAAATAATTATTCTTTTAAAATTCTCCAAAGCATAAAATTAACCAAAAAAAGTTAAAATTGACAATTTATAAATTTCATCCCTTTTGAGGTATAGTTAAATCATCACATTAAAATAAAATAAAGATTAAAAGTGGCAAGATTCATACCTTCCTGAAAATTAAAAGAATATATCAAATAATGTCTACTCTATACCAGTGTTTCTAAACCTTTGGATCAGGAAATGACAGAAAAATTATATAAATACTGGGAATCGGTGCCCATCTTTGATGAACCTGTTTATTGCAATCATTTCTACTTTGTTAAATTGCAAAATATAACAATATTTTATAATACAACCCGTTACAATAAAGTTCGGTGAATGATGGCATATTGAAAGTGGATTGCTCGCTTACATGAAACAGCAGTTACTATTCTTCAAAGTAATCCCCGTCGATGATAATGCACTTCTGGGAATGCCTGTACGAGTCCTGGAAACTCCTGGCGTAGTCGTTTTTAGGGAGAGCCTTCAGTTGGGTCGTAACATTACATTGGATGTCTGGCCACTTTGGGGGGAGTCTTCTATGGTGTTCCGGCCTCCTCGGAACCGTTTAAACCATTCATAAACACACTTCAAAGTAATAGCACTTTCTTTGTAAACTGTTGTCATCATTTCATGAGTCTCTTTCATTCACTGATCCATTTTGGGTTTCGACCGCACGTACTACGCCTTCTCTCTTCAATGTCCTGTTTAAACACAATAAACACACTTGCAGCGCTGATTCTCTCAAATTTGTTTAAACATGTCTCGACCTGTCTGGGGCAGGATACGACGATGGTGCACTCTTACAACCGTTAGCAATTTGACGTCATTCACCGAACTTTATTGTCACAGATTGTATTTGGGTTGTGTACTATCGTGTACTGATACAAACAAATTTGTTTCATAGTTTAAAAAGGTTAAGAAACATAGCTCTATATTTCGTGGCAAGATAACATTCTGTATTTACTTCTTCAAAGAATACCCAATATAAAAACAAAACTCAAAAAAGTAAGAAACTATCAGCTTTCTATTACCAGGTCTTTCACCTTGAGGTAACATTGCATGTTGCAAAGGTCTCGTTTGTTGAGGTTGGGGACGCAATTCTCTCTGCTGAAAGCCATCACTGAATGGGTTATTATCTTCCTAAAAATTCATAAAAGATAATGTCAATTAGTGTAATACCAATGCTAATAATGATATCTATTATCGATTCGATATATGCCATTTTCCCCCCTTTTTTTTTTTAAATCTTATCTTCATTTCAACAGATATTGCACAAAATTTGACGCTCACAATGCTCAGATGGGGAAAAATGGCACATATCGAATCTATAATAGATGTCATTTGAATGGGGAAAAAAACAAAAAAAAAATGCTGTTGCATGTAAATGAGAAGGCACTAAGTCATATACAAGTGATATTTGTCCGTGTAATCTTCACCCGTTAAGAACTTAATACAGCCTCTTTCTCAATTTTTTTTTTCCACTTTTGCTTTTCATTTTTGAAAGAACAGTTGCATCCCTATTTTCTGTGTTTGTTTTCAGTGGAAGAAAAACCTCAATATCATTACGCTTCTTGAAAACAGATTAAGTAATAAGAAATTTTATTTTAAATAGTACAATCGTCCCTCCACAAGTCGGCACTCTACAAGCCAGGAAATTCCACAAGTCGGCAATTTTTTCCTGAAAGCCAAGATGGTGGGCAAAGACTTCCGATTGGGGATTTTTCCCAACAAAATTAAATCGGTGACGATATTACGATTAAAATATTCAAAATTACCTAATTTTATAGTACTCCTAATTGTTAGGGGGTGGAGGCTATAAAAGTTAATTATTAAAATCAATCCAAGCAAACTTTCTTCGAGCTGGTTATTTAACACGAAATTCGATTATAGAGGCACCCCTCCCCATCTAAGCAGCTACATTTTTCCTTAAAAAATTACAATTCTGACTTGTGATTAAGATTGCCGTAATTTGAAAGATATCACTTAATATTTAGTTTAATATTCCTTGCAATTTTCTTCTTCAAAAGCGGTAATTTACTGAAGAATACGTATTACAAATGGAATTTGGCAATGAAGTAGATGCGAATACCTATCTTGGAATTCCGTAAGTCGGAAAAGCCACAAGATGGCAAGGCCCTGGAACCTTTAATTTTGCAATTTTAAATTTTATTGATGAAAAATTCAATTCTGGATGCCTTATTATTAATATATGTGCATAGAATAATGTTACAGCCTCATTAATCCAAAATTATTTTAAACACGCTGAATTTTTTTTGCAATCTGTTATAACAACAAAAGTCCCCCAATCCGAATGGTGCCATGATTAGCGAATTTCTCCCATTTTCCTCTTTCTCCTTTACCACCCTTTCAAGCAACCCCGTTCAGCCATGGTGCATTATCATCTTAGTTGCAATGGCTTGATTTTGATTGGTTCATATCATTCCTTTCTTTACGTCTCCAACTTCTTTCATTTTGCTAACCTGACAAGGTCTGACCGAACATAAACATCAATGCACTGCAACTTGGTTATTTGTTACTTAGTAAGCTATAAGTAAATTCTTATAATAAAGAGTCTTCTTACATTTAGATAAATAAAATAATTACAGAGGCCAGCAAAAATTAACTTTTTAAAACCTTTTTAACATTAAGAGCTCATCCTTATTTGACTTCGGTTTTATTCTATCAGATTTCTTGTTTTACAATGAAGCATTTTAAATTATTCAGAGTTTAGGCCCTGATCCAGAAATATGGATACTTGAACACTGCAATCACTTCTCTTCACACACATTACTTTAACATTGCAGTCTCTATGTGACATGATAGAAAAAAAACTAAAATCAGATTCAGATTCAGCACACTAAAAAAAACACCAGCTGGATGACTGTCCACAGAGTCACAGAGAGGCTGAAGAAAGGGGAAGACCTCAAAGATCGTCCACATGAGGCAGACATCGCATTATCAATCGTGAGGGTTTCAGAATAGCCTTCGAACATGACCCGACTCTTAAAATGACACCTTTCGGAAAGAAAAAGAAGATTTCTGTGGCCACGGTGTCCAGAGCAATCAAGAAAGAGGGTGGAAAGAGTTTGAGGCGCGTGGCAAGACCTTTGCTGATGGATGGCAAGCGAGATAAATGCCGGGAGCGCTGTTGTCGCCATCCCAACGACTTGAAGGGGCATGGCAATCGCATTGTCATCTTTTCTGATGAAAAAACCTTCACGGTCGAGCCGGTCGTCAGCAAGCTGAGGTCCGTGTGATCAGCTCTGAGGTCAACCAAGCACCCGGCATCAGTGATGATGCTCAGCGTCATGGAGTCGAATGGCATGAAAATGCCGCCAATCTGGTTCCCAACCGGTTACAGGCTTACCAAAACCGACTACAAGGACATCTTGACCAAGAACGTTCTGCCCTGGGTGAAAAAGGTGACGACGAATGCGGACTACGTCTACAGTGGTTGGGGTCGAACATGAACTTCTGGTCTAAGGACTTTTGGCCTCCTCAGTCGCCCGACCTCAACCCTCTTGACTACAGCGTGCATATCGAGAGCCAGGCCTGCAAGATCCGTCACAGCAACGTCAACCAGCTGAAGTAATCTGTGAACTGCGTGTGGACCGCCATGAAGAAAGACTACATCCATAACGTTCATCGGGCCTTTAGACCTTGCCTAGAGCAGGTGCTTGCCGCCGATGGCGGTTACATCGATTAATATGCATTGTGTATAGACCAAAATCAATTCTGACAATAAAAACAGTGTCTAACTGCATCACACATGTAGTTATGTCATTTTTGCAGAGGTCCTCACATGTGTAACAGAACTTTTGAAAAACTCGGTATTTGAGCAGCTGTACAATGAAACCTAAAATCACACCATAAATGGTTCCATATTTAAAAAATTAATTATGCTGTAATGAAATCTAACAGAACTGATAAAACATCATAAAAATTTTTTTTCAAAAACATTCCCATGCTATTTTCATTCAGTAAAAATCGAGGTAAGATTCCTTACAATAGTCGCACTTACTTGCATGACATGAACACCTCCACTACGAACAACACCTTGTTCCGGTTGAGGAGTTCCCATTCGAGGTGAATGCTGAGGCATAATAATTTGTCCGTGTGGAGAATGCTGCGTCAACGGAGATGGGGAGGGTCCCAGTGGTGACTGCTGCATCATCGGGGAAGGAGAATGTTGCATCAGAGGAGAAGGAGACGGGCCAAGAGGAGAAGGTGATAACATCGGAGACTGAGGTGTAGCTGGCCCCTGAAAAAAATTTTCAAACAACAATTCACTCTCTGCATGACAAGCGCAGCACGTTCGTTTGTATAAAAAATGCAAAAAAAAAAAAAAAAATTAATCAACACACTGTCATCATAGGAGAAGGAACTGGGCCCAAAGGAGAATGTTGTGTTGACATAAGACCTGGATGAATCATCTGCTGCTGATTGCTATTATTCATAGATGACTGCTGTCTTTTCTGTTGTTTCATTTGATAATCTTGTATTTTAATAGAATGCTGTTTACTTTGTTTCCGAACCTGAAAAATTATAAAAGTAGCAGAATAAACAAATTTTTGGTTAATTTTTGCTAAGAAACTGGTCATAGAAAATGATGGTCGTTACATTTTAGATCGATTTGTGCTTGTATATACTGTAACTAGCATTTTTATATTGCTTTGTGTTCGATATTAATATAGATACAAATAAACAAACACAAAACAATCTCTCTGATGAAATAAATTTTCTGAAATGCACCACTGCTCAAAGTAAGCAACAAACACAACTCATATCTTCAAATGTTGCAAACAGATTTTAATGAATATTATAGAGTAAGCATATCACATTGTACGAGACAATGTATGAATAAGATGAAAGATTTCATGCGTAATTTTTAAAAGATATTCAGTTCGAAGAATCTTTTGAATGTTTTATCGCTAATGTTCAATGGTGTTACACTTTCAGTATTGAGTGAGACTGCCACGAACAGCAATACACACCTGACAACGTCTTTCCATGCTGCCAATAAGGTTGCCAATGAGTGTTTGTGGGAAATATCTGCCTGAATGCCTAGAGATTACAGGGTGGGTTCAGCGACATATGCAATCTGTTGAGTGACCTGGCTGGCCATTCCATACAAACGATAGTTTCGCATTCGAGGTACTGGTCCACCATTAGCACTCTGTGTGGACGACCATTATCATCATTAAAATGACTTCATTTTAATAAACTGGTACATTTTGGTTTCAGAACCCATGGCTCTTAGAAAAGGGCGAACATAAGGTTTGAAGAGTGAACAGATGCTGAGTCTCGATCTGAAGAGTGAAACGAGACTCATCTGTGAAGAGCACTCTGGACATTGTTAATGTTCCAATCACAATGTTCTTGGCATCCGCTCAATCAAGGCTTCCTGTGTGAGATGTCAAAGGGACATAAATGGTTGGTCATCTTGCATAACGGTGCTCCTCACGCAGCTGTCTAGAGACAGTTTGTTGGGAACAGTTCTTCCAGCCGTTGCTGTAAGGTCTGCACCAAGTTGATGTGCTGTTTACGTCCTATGGCACGTTTAACAACAGAAATCAGTATTCTGTGGACATCCAGACGTAGGTCTTCTACAGACAGTTTATGCTCTTTGGAACTGGTGTAGAGTCTTTAAAAATGAAATGAATGAAATTTTACTCTTATCTAATAATTTATATGCAAACCCCTTAACGAAAAGGGGTCCTGTTCGCAGCGCCTTGTGGGGTCTCCGGCCTCCCAAATGATGGATCTATAAATCTTTGTTAAAAATTATTGAGGCCTGAAGGATCCACCTTCCATCAGCTTGATTCTAATGGGATTCTATCCGCTCAGGGTCGACTTGAGTATACGGGTTAGAAATTAAGACAGGAGTTCTTAGTGGAATAAAGATTTACTTATTTTAACTACCTTGATGCCCAAAACAAGAAAATAGAAATGAGCAAGTAAGTGTCTTTTATCCGATTGATGAGGTTCAGGTTCTATGCTCCAACATCATGTCATGGTGGGTGGTGGAGTGGTCTTCCAGATGAAAGACCCGTGGGCTCTGCGTTCCTAAATCTACTTTCTTTCCTCACAGAAACGAATTGATAATATAAGTAGTAATAATAATTTTTATTTCTTTGGTCTCATTTTAATAAACTGGTGTAACAGAATAACATTTCTCTGTGAGAAAGTTTCACTAGCTAAAAATCGATTTAACCTAACTCGTCAACAGGTGGAGCTAGTGCCATGAAAGTTTGTACACATATGCAGGGAGTTAAAAGAAATGAATTAGGCTTATTTTCGACAAATACAGTACTGCAGTTGTTTCACAAGGTATAGTCCAAAGAAAAAGACGAATAACATACGAACGGAAAAAGATCTTTATTCAAACTTTCAAGATCAAAACTTGAGACTAAAGGACATTAAAGGCACTAGACCGCTTCCTGAGTGTTTCGGCAGGGCTCTGGTCACAATGATAAAAAGTCTTGACCAAAAAAACACGCTCTTCGACTGAATATCGAGACATTTCGGCGTAAACAAATGCAGTACTGTATTCGCCAAAAATAAGCCAAATCCATTTCTTTTGGTTCCCTGCATATGTGTATAAACTTTCACGGCACTAGCTCCACCTGTTGACGAGTTATTCAACTAACTAGTTGGTCATAGCCTATGAAACACCCGGTAATTACTTAAATAATTCGGGAATAAACTGAATAAACCATCACTCCTAGAAAATCAAGAGTTTCTTCCAAATCAACAACAAGTGACTATTATTCAAAAATAGCTGGGAAAACTCTCTGATCTGTATTAATTGTAGTTACATGTACTAAGTGTTTATTAAAGGTAGGGGGGGGGGGGGGGTTAGAAATCCAGGCACCCACACTGGTTTCAAAGTCGGCTGATTACACTGTGATTCATTTTTGCTACCTCCGCCTGACTTTGACCTGACCTCATTTCATGGTTTAGATGCTATCTTTGTGCTATCTTCTGACTGTCTGAAGCAGCTATAACTTAAGTTCGGCAAAAATGCATTTTTTACACCTGAATGTCTGCATCAATCTCTTAAGTATGTTTTGCATACTTTATGAAACAACTGGCTTTTAAATTAAAGCAGGTAATAATATATGCACTGTGTAGGTGTGTGTGCGTGTGCGTGTGTGTGTGTGTTGTTTAACTTTAGATATTCAGGATATTGTTGTTGTTTAACTTTAGAGCAGCAGCGTAAATCATTACAATAAGAAAAAAGTTGAGATCATAACCTGTTCCAACTGTTTTTGCAGTATGCTCTGTTCTTGTGTAATTCTTTCCAATTCCAGTGCATCATTTTCTTTCAATTCTTGACCATTTTTTCGCATCTGACGTTGTCTTGTATTTAGAGATTTTTTAGCTTTTCTAAGTTTTCCAACATCTGTTTCTAATATTTTTTGCTGCGATTCTAACGTGTGCTTCGTGTGCATAAGCCATTGCTCATACTGAATTTGTTGCTGTCTTTCTTGCTCGGTGTTTGGATCTATTGGAGGAGTTGGAGGAGGAGGAGCAAGCTGAAACGTAGGCCTCTGGTTGCTCACTAAAACTGCCATTATAGAAAGAAAAGGAAAAAAAAATTGAAAAAACTTGCCTTTACTGAAAACTAAATAGCTTTCCGAGAGCTCCTGCTCCCATCTTCAGGCAATATCTAATGATTTCTGAATAATGACGAGATATAAAGTCGTTTCTCGTTTTTATTCTACCCAGTTCCTCATATCTCGTCATTATTCGGAAATCATTAGATAAATAGCATTAATCATCTTACCTGAATGAATGGTAGAATCTTGCAAAGGGGGTCGTTGTATCCCTTGCATTAAAGACAACAAGGAAGCCTGATGAGCTGGCAAACGAGGCCTCACTGGCCCTCCTTGGGGAAAATTCAAGGGATGAATGCTTTCGTGACCGTGCCAGTCTTGACGAGGAATACCCATCCGCAGATTTGAACTCATAGCAGCATTCAAATTATGGCCCGCTAAAGAAGCATTAGGTAAAAGTGCTTGGGGAGGAACAGCCGGAGATGGAGATAAGCTTACAGATGGGCCAGCTGTAGCCAAAACGTCAGCCTTAAGTTTCTCAAAATCGATATCCGACAACAGATTGTCTTCGTTTGTTTGCGGTATTAAACTTTGCTGCTGCTGACGCCGTTGTTCTTCCTTTTCTTGCTCTAATAAATCCTCTAGCAAATGTGGCTGTTCCTGAACGAGGGGAGGTCTTTGCTGCTGTACACGCAAGCCTCGAGAATTTAAAACATTGTTACTCGTTATTAACGGGTTAGGCGACTCGAGGGCTGGCTGAGGTGGAAAACTGGATGGAGAAGACTGAGGTCTTATCACCCCTTGATATGGGGGAGGTGGGGGAACCGCTGCAGTTGGATAAGGAGGTGGCTGTGATGGAATTGGCCCAACGTTCTGAGTTAAAGAAACAGGAGGTTGTCCAAACTGGCCGGTCAATTCACGTTGGCTGGGTACATTGGGTTGAGGAGGAATTTTGTTAACAGAATCAGCTACTGGAAAATTTGAAGGAAGAGAAGGACTTCTTGTCAATGTCGAAGCACTTCCTGGAATAAAATTAGAAACGACAGGTGCACTTTGACTTCCTTGTGGCATTACCCTTCCTACAATATCCCTTTCAAGACGAACGTTAGAATTTTGCTTTGCTGAGTCAGAATCTTCAACTTTATTGCTGCTTATGTTGGAATCCAAACTTTCGTCTTCAAATATATCGGTTCCATGTAACTCTTCAGCTTTTTCTATATCCCTTCTCTGACTGAATTCCAAAAATTTAGACTGAAAATCCGAATGGGTCAATCCCAGAGCATCGTTTGTTTTCTTGTTCAGATCTTCTTTCTGAGTCTCCGTAAGAGTTTCGCTAGGCGTTTCAACAAAAGGAGGTTTCAGTTCATTTTCCTTTACATTAGAGTCTCTCTTAGATTTGTCTTCTTCCTCTTCTAAATCCTCATCCTTGTCGTCTAGGTCAAGATTTTCATCTAATATGTTCGTTTTGTTACCAGCGGCAACTGCATCTTTGTCAAGTTCAGGATCAGCATATTCCAGTATATTGAAATCATTGCCTAATCCTACAATTAAAAAGAAAACAATAATGTTACATAAGTTTTTGTTTTTTTTTGTCTGTTAAGAGGGAAAGCTCTAAATATGAGATCCATTCAAAAAGTTCCAGGCATTTAGAATAACATTCCTACGCTAACTTCGTGTGAACTTAATGAATACCTCCCATTGTTGGATCATCAATAAGAGGCTTTGGTTATGGATATTGTTTGTTTACGTAAACTTATCTCCC